>RCUC01118183.1:0-10007 GCA_003697995.1 Taxidea taxus jeffersonii
GCCAGGAAAAGTGTAATTCCTTTTCTAATAATTCTTTTCTGCTAGACCCAATGTTTTCCACACAGAGGGGAGAAGGAGTTTCCAGGTCTAACAGGAGGTGCACGGACGCAGGCCCCCACCAGCGCATCTCCTACCTTCCAGGGCGGAGAGCTGCTGCTCGGCTTCCAGATAGAGCTGGGAGAAGACGGGCCGGGGCACCGGGCTGCTGGACCGCAGGGACGCCTCGATGGAGTTGTGTAAGACCTCTTCGAACCGCGTCGTCTTCAGCTGTCCGGCGTAAGAGTTTCCCATCTTCAGAAAGGAAGACGGCGGCTGCTGTTTAAAATGACATTTCAGCCTCAGTTGGAAAGGCTGACCCTGCGCCCAGAGCCCAGAGGCAGAAGTGAGCCGGTCGCCAGGAGGGAAGGGCTCTGGATCCAAGGAGAGGGCTGCTGTCAGCGACAGCTCCTGCCCGGCAATCACAGGAAGTTATATAAGTAACAGCTATCTCTCAGTTAGCACTCAGATCGCAGGAGTCTGACACCTCTTCGCATATTTCCCTAGAAACCGGCCATCCCTGGTTTCACAGACCACTCCCCCCGCCGTCCTTCCCTCCACCCGCCCCGTTTTTCCCTGAGATGGGATCCTGCCCCCAAGAGAGCTCAGGCAAATGATGGTTTATTTTCCTTGACTCACAGAAGAACAGCCCCTGTGCCACTTCACGTACGCGACAGCGGCTGGCAACTCCACGGCCCACGACAGCTAGGCTCCAGACTGTAGGATTACCAGACTCCCCACACCTTCTCACAAGGTGGGCTGACAGATTTCCCATCCCTGCCTGTTTTGCTGAAAGGCCAATTGTTAACATTCTTCCCTTAAAGTGTTTTTGTAGGATATTACCGTTTCCATTGTACAAGTAATGGGGAATTACATCTGCAAAACGTGGGGATCTAGAAATTAGAGAAGACGGTGGACGAACAAAAGGAAAAAGCACTGATATGCCCATCCCCCAAGATAACCACTGTGGGGTTTTTTTGTAGCAGCTTAAGATACCCTCACATCCCATACCATTCACCCACGTGAAGTACACAACTCAGTGGTTTCTAGTATGTTCTACGTCGTGCAACCCTCACACGATGAATTCTAGAACTTTGCCATCACCCCAGAAAGAACCTCATCTCCTTACGCTGTCACTCCTTCATCACCCCAGCCACCGGCAACTGCTAATTTACTTTCTGCCTTTGTAGATTTTCGTCCTCTGGAAAGTTCCTATTAATGGAGTCCTACGGTCTACGGCCTTTTGGTGGCTGCCTTCTTCCAAATAAGCACAGCGTCTTCCAGGCCCTTCTGTGTTGTCACAAGCATCAGCGCCTCACCCGCCCTGGGCTAGGATGATGCATTCTTTCCAGACTTAATTTTCTGCACAGCTTGCAGGTGGGAGGGAAATGGGAGACTGTATTCCCACAGTTACAATCATTCTGTACAGGAAATTTTTGATTCCGCCCTTTTCACCGGACACAAGCGTCTCACCCCAGTCCTCTTGCTTTTATAATGACGGTCGTGGCCGCGTCACAGTCCGCTGAGCGAAGGGAAGACGCCGGCTCAGACACGTCCCTCGGACCGAACGTGGTGAACCTCTCTGCTTAGATGTCCCCAAGCAGCAGCACGTAAATTTATAATCCTTCCTGCTGTTTTTCGTTTATTTTCTATTTCCTTAAAGTTAGCTTTATGTTTCTGTCTCCTCTCGGCTTAATCTGTTGTACTTTTTCCGAACTTCTTAAAATGATTCCTTCCTTGTCGTCCTTTGTTCCCACCTCCTCTAATAATGAAGCTATTTCGGGCTACTTATTTCCCCCTGGACACCTCTTCTGCTATGGCACACAGGCTTGGTATAAAGTTCTTTCCATTTCTTTTGAGACAGAAATCCTCCTTTTCGATTCCCTCCTTAATTGGCTAATTATTTGGGAATGCATTTTTAATTTCTAAATCGTCAAGATTGAGGGGCAGGAGATCAGCCTTTTATTTTTTTTTTTTTAAGTAGGTTCCACACCCAGCATGGAGCCCAAAGCGGAGCTTGAACTCATGACCCTGAGATCAAGACCTGAGCTGAGATCAAGCGTGAGACACTTAACCGACGGAGCCCATCCAGATGCCCCAGTTTTATTTATTTCTAATTTTTATTGGGTTATAATCATGACTGTGGCCTTTAGAAACTCGACTTTTAAAATGTTATGGGTTTCTTTTTGACGGATACCAGATGGATTTTCACAAATTGCCCACCGATGTGGGAAAAGAGACGTATAAACTCTCTTAAAGGGAGGAAAGGCGAAAGAGCCCTCGGTTCTTCTATATTCTTATGTATTTCTCATCTACGTCACTGTTGACGGCCAAAGTAGCATCCCACGGCAAGAATTCCCGCAGACGCCAGTGCCCGCGTGACCACGGTGCAGCAGCTGCTCCCGCTTCCCTGCGGTGACGCCCGCGGTCACACCGGCCGCGAGCCCAGCTTCACCAGCCAGCCGCCACCTCACACGGCGCGGACTTCAGACTCGGGGAGCAAAGTCTCCCTTGCTTGGGTGGCAGAGCCATTTCAAGACGGGGCCGCTGGTGCCCTGAAGGAGCTCTGGCTTCCCTCTGGAATGTAAAACGGGCCAAGTAGTCACACTGTTTTCTGCCTCTATTGTCAGGAAGGTCCAGCCTTTCCCCTTCCAACTACAAGTAAATGAAAACCATTAAACACTTCCTGCTTGCAGCAATAATCCCCGGCCATGGGGCCCCTCGGCCAGCCCCTGCTCCCAGCCTGGGGAAATGAGCCTCCGGAATTAGCCTGACACAGAGAAGGTGCTGGAGAAAGAGGTCAGCTGCCGGGAGCCCCCAAACAACCCAGGTCAGAAGGGCCCCCAGGGTCCTCGTGTCTGCCTTTTTCCTTGATCTGATGCAAGAAAGCCTTGACCCCTCGATGCACAAATGAGGGGGTCACTGGCCACATCTGGGGTCGCTTGTGTTACTCTCGGTTCAGGGTGGTCTGTTTAAAGTTGCCACCAGTTAGTAACATCACAAACGTCTGTTTCTATTGATCTCCGTCTGAAAAGCTTAGGGTCCACAGAAAGCTTGAAGTCCATCCCGTTTTACATGATGTCGCTACAGAATCATGCTCGACGATCAAAAGAAAATGACTGAGGCATCCATAGGACCTTCCCAAGGTCCTGTTCTGCTCACCTGACAGCTGACTGGCACCCTGAGCCCAGAGGGTTCCACCAGTCAGAGCAGACGGTGCCTAAGGCGGACGGAGCAATAGGAGGAAGAAAGAACTCGAACATTCATCGACCAGCTTCTGTGTGCCCGGCTCTGTGTGTGCACCCCTGCCCACCACGCGGGGGTCACGTGAGCGCTATGATGAAGCCCATCCTGAAGATGACAAATTTGGGTCTTGGAGACGATAAGTAACCTGAAGAAACTCTTGTTCAAAGAAAAGAAAGAGAATGGGGGGGTGGGATGGAGAGAAGAGAAGGAACAGGGTGGGAAAGAGGGAAGGGGAGGGAAAGGGAGAGAAGGAGGGAGCCGGGCATGGGAGAGGAGAAACACAAAAGGAACCAACGCACGGAAGACTCTACACACTCAAAAGCCGGAAAATGGTACGACTCTAAGCAAACATGGAAGCTTTGACATCTATAAGGAAATACAGAGAAACGGTGCCCCACACCTACTTAATGATGCCTCTGAAATCCTAACAAGGAAACACAAGCTCTAGCCCACAGACAAACCACCGGCCAGGTGAGAGGCTGTGGGAGGGGAGGGCAGAGCTGCCACTCCTGGTGCCTAAGAATCCCGCCCTCGCCCCAGGAGAGCCTCGCTCAGGGTCCAACCTGGAAGCTTCGTTATCCTCCCCAAGGCCTCGCAGAAGGAAGACAACACCTGGGAAGGCCCAGGGCTGCTGTCCCCCCCTGCTCAGCTCTGACTGCGCCCTCCCCGCACAGGTCCCTGCTAGCCTCCCGCTACAGCTGTTCGGGCCCACGAGCTGCGGGGATTTCTTCCACACCCTGACACACTGCCCGCACGGCCTGCCTTCCAAGGCTGGTCCGCTTCCCCCGATGCTAGCGCCCCACGCTCTTCAACCCCAGAACCTGAACCACAACCTTCCCACGAGAGCCTGACTGCGGGACACTGGAAAGAGCCTGTGTGACCCTGAGCCAAGTGTCTGACTCACTGGGCCTCCGTGTTCTCATCCATAAAACGGGCACTCCTGCAGGGCTGACTGGTCACGATGGAGAGTAAAAGCGGCAGTTTGAGGAAAGCGCCCGGCACAGCACCGGGCAGTCAGGGCACGTGCCATCGTTGATTTTTGGCAAAGTCTGAATATTTCCCTGAGGAGAATTTCAGACCATAAAGGATAAGTGACACAAAGTGCTATAATGTAGGGGGCGCTGGGGGAACCAGGGAGAACCCGGGCCAAGGGTCAGGTAGTCAAAGTGGGCCGGAAAGGAAGAGAAGGGTATTTGGGGAGGATAAATTTTGGAAGAACATTTTTAAGAAAGGGATGGGAGAGTACAAAGGAATGAAAGCCTCGAGAGGACAGACAGAGAGACACGCCCTAGAAAAAGGAGAAGATTGTCTTGAGGGGTACTAAATGGCTTATAGGTTGGCCTTGTGCTAGAGTAAAATCAAAACTGAGGGTGAAAACCAGACACTGTTTGGGCAGGTAACAGTCCCTGAAGCTTCGCAGCTAGGGGCGTACAGGAATCAAGGTGCTGCTCTAGGCAGGTCAGACAGAGGTCTTGGGCCCAAAACTGAGGGCCCAGTGGAGGCAGTTTCAGTGGGACCCCTGTATATCTGAGTGCCTCGAAGATGGAAGCACAAGGTCCCCTGGGTGGCTCAGTCGTTAAGCAGCTGCCTTCTGCTCAGGTCACGAAGCCCCGCATCGGGCTCCTTGCTCAGCGGGGAGCCTGCTTCTCCCTCTGCCTCTGCCTGCTTGTGTGCGCTCTCTCTCTCTCTCACTCTGACAAATAAATAAAATCTTTAAAAAGAAAGAAACAAAGAAAAGAAAAGAAAACTCTGTACCTAGGAATGCCCCGGGAGGGCTGGGGGGCCCCACAGGAGGTCACCAGATGGGGACCTACTTCCCCAAATCAACCTCAAATATAGCTCTAGGTCAGCACACTTCCCCTGGCTCGTCTGGCCCCGGAAGCACCTGCGAACTTGACCAGACAAAGCAGACTGACCCCAGGAGAGTCTGGAGTCACCCAGGCCGGCGATCTGAGCCGGCTCTCGACGGCTGGGACATCTGGCCCAAGCCATTCTCCTCCCGCAGCACATGTGAGTCAAGCTGTGTCCTTCAGAGCATTCAGAGCAGTTAGAGCAGCAGGCTCTCGGCTGGGGTGAAGTTCGGTAAGTGTGGGGCAGGCACTTCAAGGAGGATCAAGGATGGCCACGAGCAGAGACAAAGGAGAGAGAGGAGGCTCCGGGGAGAGGGGACAGATGGAGCACACGCATTAGCTCTATTCCCTCCCAAAGGGCCCTAGGAGGACGCAGAGGAATACGTCAGTACACACACACACACACACACACACACACGAGTGAGGAGACAAAATAACAGGAGACACAAAGGGCCCACAGTCTGGAAGATGCAATGCAGAAGGAGAAGAGGCAACAAATTCTGAAAGAGTAGGCACTAAGGCACCCTCTAGGGAGCAAACAACTCAAACCACAACTGAAGCCAGAAATGGCTGAAGAATTTCAGACAACATGGTAAAAAGTGGGGTTGAAGATAAAGACACAAAGGAGAGGAACGGTAAGAAAACTAGATCAATCCATGTTCCAATAGCAGTTCCAGGACAAGAGAACAAGGAAAAAGGAAGGAATAATATTCCCAAAGAAAGAATCCAAAAAAATTTCCAGGACCAAAGGACTTAAGTTTCTGAATTTAAAAAAACCCAAGGGCCCAGCATAATGAATAAAAAGGGAATTTTAGAACACCAAGGATAAAGAGAGAATCCCAAAGAAAGATCCAGAAAGAAAAAAAAAAAAAAGGCACATTCTCAAGTTGAAAATAATCAGAATGACTTTGGATTTCTCAACAGTGATCCCGGGAAACAATGAAATGATGCCCTCAGAAATTCTGAGGGGAAGTGATGTGCTACCTAGAATTCTATACCCAGCTAAAATAATAATCCAAAGTGTGGGTAGAATAAAACCATTTTCAGAAATTCAAGATCTAAAAACAAAACAAAACAAAAACAAAAACTGTCTCCCAACTCTTCTTTCTGCAGAAGCTCCTGGGGAACAGAAAATACTGACAAATCTGAAAACATGAGACCCAGGACAGGGGATCCAGCACAAGGAAAGAAAAAGAAAGGGGTTCTAAACATGATAAGCACAACAGCTCAGAAAAGGATGTCTCCAAGAAGACAATGTAACACATCGTATTAACTGATATACTGAACTATGCTGAAAGGAGATTTATTATAAATTCTATCAGAATATCGGGATGAATTATTGATATGTCCCTAAAAATTCAAGTAAACAAAAAAGAGAGACAATTAGTAGCTGCAGGGAAAATAAGATGTAAGGAACTAGAAATTTAAGTTAATTACAGCTGTAAGTCTATGCTGAATATGGATTCAAGCGAAGTCTGTGATAGCACTACTTCAGAAGGATGGGGAAATGGAGTGGAGTGTGCACGCGTATGTCTGGGTGTGTGCACACAAGTGCGTGTTTTGGGGACCAGGGAAGGAGACGGGAGAAAGCTAAATTCTCCTATGCCACAGTACAAGTGAAAAGATGATCTAGAAATTAACCACTGCAGCATATGTAAATTGTAAATTAAGTGGTAAATTCCAGGAAGGAATTAAAAAACTAAAAAGTTAAAAGTTGGCTTCTAGGTAGCTGGACTGGCTACTGGTAGAAATAGATATTTTTCATTTTAAAGGCTCTAATTATGACTTTTTTAGACTGTGTTCATTGTCACACTTATTAAAAACTGAAGGTCATATTTAAAAAATAAATAAAATGCAGGCATAAAAATGAATGACAGAGACGCAGAACCACAGCAGAACAGCCACTGGAGATCATGGTGCACGGCAGACCGAGAGCACAGGCAGGCCAGCCTGCCGAGCATTTCCGCAAGAATCTCTCATTTAATCCCAGCAACAATCCTATCTGGTCATTATTGCGATCCTTCCTTTTATCGCTATTTTGCAGACAAAGAAACTCAAGCTCAGAAAGGTTGGGAGTCGTGTCTAACGATACCCAGCAGCTGCCCGCCCTGGAACGGAAAGGCCACCTGCAAAGAGTGACTTCCATGCAGAGCCACAGGGACAAGTCTCAATGCACGGGAAAGGACATCTGAGACGCCCCGTTTGAGGGTTCCCAAACCTGGCTTACCGTTCTCTTCCCGCGCCTTTTCCGCTAGTGACAAGACATTTCCCAACTTCACCGAAAGTGATGGCATTCCTCTGAACTTCTCAAGGACAAAGCCAGGAAGTCGGCCTCCGGGGACGAAGCGTGCACACTCATCGGCATCTCTGGGAGCCCATCACCGCCCGCCGTTACTCACAGAAGGTTCCACCTAGACCCACAGAACCACGTGACCGAGCTTGGTAGGTCCCTGTCATAGTTCCTACAGATCTCGGCATTAGATCCACAAGGAGCACAGGAAAAGAAAACATCGACACCTCTGTTCACAGCTATTTCATCGAATAACTCCAACTAGCTCTTGGCATCTGTTTTAGAACGTAAATAATATATGCGGTCCACGTGCACAATTTGTAAATCAACAAACAAATGTATACATGGAGCAAGACCCCAGTTTGAGTGGGAGAGCGAGAAAACCAGTATCTGTCTGGTAGTCACTCCCCATGGAGCACCCTCTGTGCCAAAAGGACTGTCCTCCTTTCGCAGAGGACGACACAGACTCTGGGATTTAAAGCATGTGTTGTCTTCACATCTTTATTATTTCCTTCAGCAAGGCACGCCCCAAGAACACATTAAAATCAAAATACGGCTATCCATATCACCACTCTGTGCGGCCCTTTCCTCCCCTTACATTTGTCGTTTTAGATCCTCTTCCATCACGGCTCTAAAACGCACGGAGCACGGCTCTCATTTCACTTTAGTAAACTGAGGCAAGGGGAGATTAAGTGACTTGTCAAAAGTCCTACATTTTGCACAATTTTAGACAGTCCAATAATGGTCTGAAAGAGCAGAGTCTTGGCTTTTAAGGATGCCGGTGACTTCAGAAAAGGGAGTGGTTTTTTCAGTTGCTGGGTTTTGCTCGTGATGTGCACTTGTCCAGCCAGGCTAAAACTTTTGCTTAGGAAAAAAGAAAAAAAAGTCGTCTTGGGCTCTTCCTGAAAGGTCCTGAAAGGGGAGGGGGCTTCAGGCTAAGAAAATAAAGCCTCTGTGAATGGGAAGCCTCATTTAAAAAGACACATTTCTAAGAATGTTGCCTGAAGACAGGTCTGCGGGAGGCAGGAGGGGGGCAGGCCGACCACCCCTCCGAGAGGCAGCGGCACTAAGCAAACAAGCAGCCACCGGCGGGCCGGGGGCCTGGACAGTGTCTGCCCTTCTGTCAGCCCGACTGGCCATTCCCTGGAGATTAAAGCAGGAAACCCAGACTCCAGCCCATTCAAAGAAAAATATTCTAGCTGAGCCTCTCCTTGAAAAGTCACTTTGTCTTTTCTTTCTTTCTTTCTGAATAGAAGATTAAAAGTTTTGCCCAAGAGGCAGAAGAATCCGTTTATCCTGAAAGGCTCACAGACGTTTGCTGGGGAATCTGAAGACTTGTATCCAGCGGACCTCTGGGCCCACAATTATTCTCCAGTTCCCTTCTGAGCACTTTTCACTTTGATTTCATCAGTCAAGGAATGGGGCACCTCGGCCTAAACCCAGAGCTCAAATCTGACAACAGTTCCGGAGTTCACAGAAGGGGCTAGAAGGCCCTTCCCAAGATAACACCCAGCTCTGGGTACCCCTGGGAGCTGCACATGCGTCATTCTGCTCATAAAAATATAGCCACAACCTCCCCTGCTGCACGCTCGTCCAAGCCAGCTCTTTTCCCAAACACGCAGGACACACATTGTTGGCCCAGCCCCTCTGACGGAGACGGAAGCCCACGATGAGCTGGGAATAAGCTCTTCAGTCCTTCATCACGGCGTCCAGTTGGATCAAAACCAGCGGGGCTCTCAGAGGAGACCTCGCAACTCCCTTCCAGTTATAATCAGCCTCTTGGTCGAGTTCGACTTTATCAACTTCAAACAACTTTTCAAAGTTGGACCTTGCAAAGCATTCATAGTCTGCCTGCTAGGTGGTAAAAAGGTTGTCCTTTAGAATAAGACTACCAGGGGCTTAATTCATCACTAGGCTATTTTCAAGCTGTGTGGCCTTGGACAAGTTACCTAACCTCTCTGAACCACCCTCCCCTCATTTATAACACGAGGCTGAGAATAGCTTTTGGGGTTGTAGGGAGGGCCAAATAAACCAACACGAGGAGGGTACCTGGCACACAGAGATTCATAAACTCTAGTTTCCTCTCTAAACGTGGAATTAACTGCTCAGAATTCCAGTTTCTAGATGCTAACCAGAGACACTGACTTAATTTCTACTCCGGCAGAAATCATTAAACTTTTGGCACCGACTGAAATGTGCTAACCCAAGCAGAGACATGATTTCTATGTTTCTCGTCCCCCTTCCTCCCAAAGCCTGGAGCTCCGTGACAGCAGGAACCCTTCTAGTCACCTCATCATTTCCCCAGGACACTTCAGGCCTCCAGAAAACACCTCCGAAAAGGGAGGACGGGGAGGACCCATGGGAGGTTACAGCGAGGACCATATGAAAATGGAGCTCAGTCCTGTCTGGAAGCATTCAGGTGCCAGACTAAAACCCCAGCTGGATCAAGTAAACAGGCCTGAGGTTTTAACCGGGACCCCCCAGGGGATGCCGCTGCTGCCACAGTTCCAGAAAGCCTGCTGGCTCCTGCCCCCTGCCCGGGGATATCACCTGAACTGACCTCAATGTCCTCTATTCCAAGAGCG
>ML099138.1:0-13163 GCA_003697995.1 Taxidea taxus jeffersonii
CAGGCAGGCAGGCAGGCAGTGCTTCTATTAGTGTGTTTCTCCTGCTGCAGCCAGCGCCGGGGTGCAGGCCATGGAACCTGCTGGAGGGTGAGGGCAGCCGGTGGGCAGGTGTGTTCGGAAGTCTTGGGCCTGGGGACTTGGGAGCCCAGGGCATGGCGGGAGCCCTCCGGGGCCGGGTGGAGGAGCTGAAGCGGCCGTGGTGGCGGGAGGCCTCACCGCTGGTGCTCCAGCACAGTGAGGCGGCCCGGCTGGCAGCTGATGCCCTTCTGGAGTGGGGTGAAGCTGCCTACCTGCGGGTCATCTCCGAGGAGCGGGAGCTGCCCTTCCTGAGCGCTCTGGACATGGACTACATGACCAGCCATGTGCATGGGGGCCCTGAGCTCAGCGAGGCCCAGGGACCAGAAGCCTCAGGGCCTGACCGCCTCAGCCTGCTCTCTGAAGTCACCTCAGGCACTTACTTCCCCATGGCCTCCGACATTGACCCCCCAGACCTGGACTTGGGCTGGCCTGAGGTTCCACAGGCCACAGGCTTCAGCCCCACCCAGGCTGTGGTCCACTTCCAGCGGGACAAGGCCAAGAACATCAAGGACCTTCTGCGTTTTCTCTTCAGCCAGGCCCGCACGGTAAGGGCCTTATCTCTTCTGGCATTAATTTCACAGATGTGGAAACTGAGGCCCAGGGAGGGAAAGGGACCAACCCCAAGGCCCTACAGTAACCTAGGGACAGCGCTGGACTAGAACCTCTGCTCTGGAGGGTGGGCATATGTTTTATTTACCTTGGTAACTGCTTGGCACTCAAGATCATTAGTCCACAAACACTCTGGAAATGCATGCACGATTGTGCATACTACAGGGAGAGATCCTCTGCATCTTTCTTGGGAGAGGGTCCTTGGCCTTTATCAGAGTCTCGAAAAAGTTTATGATCCCAAACTAGGAACTCAACCTTGTGAACATTTGAGTCACCACCTTGACTTACAGAGCAGGAAACTGAGGCCAGAGAGGGGCTGGAGCTTGTTCAGGGAGGTCCAGTCAGTTGGTGAAATAGATAGTTCAGAGGGAGGCCGCTGCCTCCTGGGACCGTCACCAGCCACACCTCACCCTTCACCCACTGCATCTCCAGCTGGGCCGGAAGCAGGGAAGGGGCGCTGATGCCTGGGCCACAGCATGGCATTGGAGGGCTGGGCTTTCTGTTTTGCACCCAAAGGGAAGAGGAAGGGAGGCTTCTGGGCTCAGGGATGGGGATCAGGGGCTCAGGAGAAAGAGAAGCAGAAGAGCTGGTACTGGTGGTCAGTAGCTAGGAAGGCTCCAGCCACAGACATAGGCTCATTCCCGAGCCCTGATCTCTGACTCAGGGACATGGATCAGATGACCCCAAGAAGAATTTGAGGTGAGTTAGACTCCATGTCTTTGTCTGGGGAGCAGCCCAGAGGGTGCCAGCTGCAGAGATCAGGAGATCTCACAGTTACCTCCAGAGCCTCCCTGGCAAACCTACCTGTGCCCCAGGGAGGGGAGGGCCAGGCTTGATTAGCACAGGGAATGGGGTTATTAGTGAGGTGGCTGCTGTTGTCATTCCTGCCCCTTTGATCTTTCCTACCTGACCTTCTTCCCCTGACCCCTGGCCAGGCCTGTGACAAGGAAGGATCCTCCAGCACTTTGCTTCCTTACCCCCATCCAGACCCCCCGCCCCCACCCTTTGGGCCAGGAGCCATGCTTCCACTCTGGGCTGCCACTGACTGTCAGAGTGACCTTGGGAAGTGTTTCCTTTTCCTGTGGGTCAATGTCCTTGTTTGTTAAGCAGGCAGGAGGCAGAGAACATTTGTTGAGTACTTGTCGTGTGTGGAGTATTTTCTAACTCCACACATCCAACCCCCAGAACTATGACATAGAGCTCTCATTGTCCCCACTTAACTGATGAGGAGATTGAGGCCTACAGAGGTAAAGCAACTCACCCAAGTCCGCATCACTAGCAAGTAGCAGAGCACAGATTCGAACACCATTCTGTCTGGCTCCAGAACCTCTTGCATCAGCCTGGAGGAGGAGAGGCATTCTCGAAGCATGTGTACGCAATGGGAAGAAGGGGCATTTGGGGCTTGATGGTGCAAGGGTTTTTTTCAGGGCTTCTCTGAGGCAGTCCATTGTAGGAGGAGACCACAAGCCCCAGCCCCACATCTGAGCAGAAAACTTGGTTCCACCTGGTATGGGGAAAGTGAGGGAGTCCATGGGTATAGGAGACCACGCCAGCTTCACGGGGAAATCGAGGCAGGTCTGGAAAAGGGCTTGAGGATCCCAATAACTGGCTTGCAGCTCTAATTCTTGTGGAGGGAACTGCCAACAGAGCTGGCCCTGGACCTAATGGGAGAGTGTGAGGTGCATTGGGAATTGGGGTCTCGGTTCTGCTTTTGACTCCTTTCCTGCTCTGGACCTCAGTCTCCCTGTAGATATCTTTGAGAAGCTCAGGACAGATAAACACTCTGTCCTCAAAGATATGCACTCAGAAACTTTCAAACAGATTCTGGGCATTCAAGACAGGGGACCATCCGTGTGTCTCAGTTAAGGAGAGTTGTTGCTAACAAGCCCTTCCAGTCCAGACGTTCTCCCAGGCTCTGGCCTCCTGATGTTAAGCCCAATTCTCTTTTCCTGGACCCCAGTTCCTAGCCCTGTGCTAGGCAATGTTCCGAGCAGGGCTGAGTTTCCCCTACATCCCCCAGGTGGTGGCCGTGGTGATGGATGTGTTTACTGACATGGAGCTTCTATGTGACCTCATGGAGGCCTCAAGCCGGCGTGGTGTCCCTGTCTACCTGCTTCTGGCCCAGGAGCACCTCAGGCACTTCCTGGAGATGTGCTACAAGATGGACCTCAATGGGGGGCACCTGCCGGTCAGTGAGGGACAGGGGCAGTAACCAAGGGGTGGGGTGGGGAGTTGGGGAGAGCAGAAGGGTCAGTTGGGTGGTCAGGAAGCGTTGGGGGTCGAGGGGAGTGGGGAACTGTGTTCTCTTAGCTGTTTAAGGTTAGAGACTGCGTGGGATTTAGATAGGGCTTGAGCCTCATTCTCTCAAAGTCACCACCTAACCTCCCTCTGTCCTTGGCCCAGAATATGCGTGTGCGCAGCACGTGTGGGGATACATACTGCAGCAAGGCAGGCCGTCGCTTCACGGGGCAGGCCCTGGAGA
The DNA here is from genome assembly GCA_003697995.1 of Taxidea taxus jeffersonii. Classification (NCBI taxonomy): domain Eukaryota; kingdom Metazoa; phylum Chordata; class Mammalia; order Carnivora; family Mustelidae; genus Taxidea; species Taxidea taxus. The sequence continues at coordinate 3,170 of ML099138.1, forward strand.
AGTTCGTCATCATCGACTGTGAGCAGGTGGTGGCAGGCAGCTACAGGTGAGCATGTGGAATGGGCAGAAAGGGGCTGGGGGCTGTGCCACTGGCTGGTGAGGGTACCTGGGGTCTGGCAGCTTGAATGGGTCTCCCCTCATCCATCCCTTCCAGTGTGGACTGAGCAGCTGCCCCCTGCCAGGCATTATACGGGGTGCAGGAGATAGTGTGGGAAGCAAGACAACCCCAGGCTGAGCCCCAGAGGAGCTCATCCTGTGGAAGGATTGCTTTAGTGCCTTTGGCAGAGAAAATGGCTATGGCACCTCAGAACTGGAGACTTCAGGGAATCTCGCCTCCAGTCTATTTTACAGATGGGCAAGTTGAGGCCCTGAGATGGGGAACCGTGGGCCCAAGTCCTCTAAGCTCAGCTCTGAAGTCAGAGCTCTGCATCAACTGGGTTCTCAAGGTGGAGGTGTTGATGTGCTCCCCTGGTTGTGACCCCTACCTAACCCCAGGTTCCTGCACTTGGCTTTCTGACCCTGACCCTTTGCCCCCAGCTTCACCTGGCTTTGCAGCCAGGCCCACACTAGCATGGTGCTACAGCTGAGAGGTCGCATCGTGGAAGACTTTGACCGGGAGTTCCGCTGTCTGTATGCTGAGTCTCGGCCTGTGGAGGGCTTCTGTGTTGGCGAGGATCCCGTGTCTCCTAGGGCACTGTGTCCTCCCCCAGCAGCACTGGGCTTTGGGCCTGCCATGCCAAGCCCCATGTCCTCCTCCCCCTCCAGCACCAGCCTCAGCAGCATCAAATGCTCCCCTCTGATAGGCCACTCCTCTTACCTTGCTCCACCAGGAGTTGCTGGCTGCAGTGACACGGGTGTGGTGTCCTCATCCCTGGGCCCTGCCTGCCGCGAGGCCAGTGGCCAGACCTCTCTGCAACGCCAGCTGTCAGACCCGAACCACGGCTCCCTGCTAGGGCTCTACAGGTCCAATCTAGGCAAGCTGGGGGCGTCCCCATGGTCCCAGTCCTCTCCTGCCCTCAACCACAATGGTGCCAGTCCCTTGACCCTAACAGCAGGGTCACCTCTGCTTACTCGCCAACGCCCCCTCCTCCCCTTCTCCCAGGGGGCTGTAGCCCTGTCCCGGCTCCCAGAGAATGGGCTTCTGGGAAGCCAGGAGTGTAGCCCCCAACGAAGTCACTGGGTACCTGGCGCAGCCCTGGAGACAGTGGAGGAGAAGAAGGAGTCTCTGAGTCAGAGCCATAGCCAGTTGGATCTCCTTGTCCCCTTCCCCAGAGCCAGAGAAGCTGAAGGCCCTGATTCTGGGGTTAACTCCAACACAAGCTCCCCCTGGCCTGGAGAGCAGGCCCCAGAAGACAGGAAGTTGTCCCCATACCAGAGATACAACCAGCTGGATCTCCTGCCCCAGACCCAGGGTGCTGGGGGTACCCCTGAGTCGGGTTCCCCCAGACCTGGCAACCGAACCCTGGAGGACAAGAGGCTGTCCTCAAACCACAGCCACAGCCAACTGGACCTCCTGGCACAGTACCCCAAGGCTGGGGGCTCCAGAGTGCCCCCTGAAGCCAGCTCCTCAGCTAGGGCTGGCAAACAGGGTCAAGATGAGCGACGACGGAACCTGGGCCACAGCCAGCTGGACCTCATCACAAAGTTTGGCCCATTCCGGGGTGAGGGACCTGGGCCCAGTGGTCTCCCCAGACCAAGCCCTGCTCGAAAGGCTGGAGTGGGCTCTGGGGATGAGAAGTGGCTGACCCTGGGCCACAGCAAGCTGGACCTCATCACCAAGTATCATCAGTTGCAGGGTGCCAGGAAAGGACCTGAGCCTGGCCTCCCTGGGGGCCCCACAGGTGGACATCACAATGGCAGTAACAATGGCCTGTTTGGGGATGAGAAGCGGCTGACTCTGGGCCACAGTAAACTGGACCTCATCACTAAGTACAACAAGTCCAAGTTCAAGCTGCTCCGAAGCCGCTTTGAATCCTAGTCCTGCTCCCAGCAGGGACATGTTTCTCCTCCATCTACCTAGACTCTAGATTTATCGAGGTTCCAGACTCTGGGGCACTCCAGCAGGGACTCCATGGGGAGCAGAGAGTGTCTAGAAGCCCAGGTTAAATACTCACTGGGCTCGGGATTGTTTAAACACACACACACACACACACACACACACACACACACACACACACAGAAATGGAGCCCATAGTACCTGCCCTTTGCCACTGTGCTGGGGACTTCACACTGGTTAATTCCCATCCTTCATGCTCACAATATCCTACAAGATAGACCTCTAGTAGGTATACATGTCTAAGGTCATAGATATTATCTTTCCTATCTTATAAATGTGGAAGCTGAGGCCCAGAGAGTTTGATGACTTGGTTGGAATGAGATCCAAGTCAATGGCAGAGCCAGGGCCCAAACTCCATGTCTCTGACTCTTAAGATGGTGTTTTTGCACACGGCACACTATTATCAACAGTTCACATGTCCCCGTGCACACAAAATACGCACATTATAGAGATGCCCCAAATGCCATACAATACACTGACAAGGTTCACATCCACAAACCGCACACCCGTAGACACACAGTAAGTACATAAAGGTTCATGTGATAAACCCAAACGCCCAGAATTCTAGTTATAGGTATTCAATAAATGTTTATGGCTAAATGAATGGCTACACAAAATATATATATATTCAGTTCACCTGTAGACCTCTCAGGAACCACAGATGATAAATGTGCACACAACCACACACACACACACACACACACACACACACACACACACACAGGATTGCATACACCAACCAGTATCTTCTTTTTTTATTTTTAAGATTTTATTTATTTATTTGACAGAGATCACAAGTAGACAGAGAGGCAGGCAGAGAGAGGAGGAAGCAGGCTCCCCGCTCAGCAGAGAGCCCGATGCGGGGCTCGATCCCAGGACCCTGGGATCATGACCCGAGCCGAAGGCAGAGGCTTTAACCCACTGAGCCACCCAGGCGCCCCCCAAGCAGTATCTTCTTTGACCTAAGCTGTGTACCTGGCCCTGGACTAGCATACCATGGGAATGACAAGTAAATCAGACTCAGTCCCTGGGAGACAAGGATTAAAGGCATAAATGCCTGTTGTCAGGCAAGACAAAGATGTATCTAACTAAAGGCTAATCAGTGATGGGATGGTGAAGGAAGGGCAGAGAGTGGTGGTGATGGTGGAGTGGTGAGCAGTTTCAAAGGAGGCAGACTTTGACCCAGGCCTTGACGGATGGGGAGGATTGGACAGATGGTACAGAAGAGGAATTCCTAGTAGAAGGAAGCATATGAAGTGAAGCCAGGGAGAGGACTGGAGGAGTGGGTCTGAGATGAGCTGGGGAGAATGTAGAGGGCATGGATACTCAGACTCCCGACACACACACACACACACACACACATACACAGAGGCACACAACATCTTGCTGAGTGTCCCTAGAAGCACGGGTTCTGACAGGTTGTACGTCCTTTTCCTGAGCTCACCACCTGTCTGGGACAGTTTAAACGATACAAATCAATAAAGGCAGACATGCTATGACCCAGCAGCAGCCTGGTGTATTCTGAGAAAGGCAGAGTTATGGAGCTGCATGTTGAGGGCTGGGAAAGGGCACCGTTCAGTCCAGTTATGGAGGGCTCTCTGAGGGAGAGTGGATGGCTGTAGAAGGGCTGGGGGTGGGGTGGGGGGAGGACAGGGGCTCCAGGCCCCCTCTACCTTCATTGTGACATTCTCAGAGGCCCTGGGGCTTTGTGGATTCTACAAAATGTAGATCAAATTCCTCTCATCCATGAGAGCAGGTCCCTTGACTGCCACCCTCTATCTCGGGGGCAGAAAGTGGCTGCTGACTGATCAAACAAGCACATGCAAGGGGCACACAGTGGCAGTCAGTTAGGACCCACACTGTTGCCCATCTGGACCCTCCCTAAGACCCGGTTTCATTCACCCTTCCCTCTCTCCAATATCTTCTTCAGCCTGGTTTCTTCTACTTCTCTGGCCATGCCTCCTTCTCCAGCCTTTGTCCTGGTCTAATTTCTCCCCACTGGAAGCCTCCAAGGGTGACCTCATCTGCCGGAGGCTTCAGCCCCAAAATCTCAGTCCCTCACTCTCCCCCTGGGCTCCAGATCTTGCCTGGATATCTGTCTCGCACCTCACTCTCGGATTATCACCTTCCTCACACCTGCTCTTCCTCCTTAGGCTTTGCTTCAGTAAATACCTCCATCATCAGTTCACTGTGTCTCTGGGAGACATCCCTGGCTCCTCCTCTCTTATGGCTCGCAACCAAGCAGCCACAGGTCTCGATCAATTGCATCTCCTAAAAAACTCCTGAATGAATGAATGAATGAATGAATGAATGAATGAATAAATGGATGGATGAATGAGAGCACGCTTGGGGCGGGGCCAGGCGGGGTACGGACCAGACCAATCGCAACCATGGAGTCCTCTCAGGGGGTGGAGCTACGGTGGACGCCTGCGTGGCTGGGTGAGCCGAGCGCTCCCGGAAGTCTCCCTGGGCGGAGGCGGAAACGGAAACCTACTTAAGGCCGAGTAGACTCCTTTGCCGCGTGCGGAGGTAGTGGTGGGTAGGTGAGCTGGTACGGAGGGATACCGGAAGGATCAGGTACGGGATCTCCGCATCGTTAGTGGTAGGAGCCGGAGGATTCGAGGCTAGAGAGTATAGAGGGGCCCAGTGGGCGGGACCCAAGATTTGAAGGGCCGAGAGGGGCGTGGTCGCAGCGGGGCCTGAGGGCCCGAGGCCGGCGAACCGGGACCCCGGGCAGGGGAGAGGATCTGCGGGCCCTGAACTCCCGCTCCCGCAGCCCTTAGGCCTCATGGCGGTCCGAGCGTCTTTCGAGAACAACTGTGAGATCGGCTGCTTTGCCAAACTCACCAACACCTACTGCCTAGTGGCCATTGGAGGGTCCGAGAACTTCTACAGGTGCGGCGGGAGCCCCGGATCCGCGGGCAGTGGGATGGCTGCATGGCGGGGAGGGTTCTGGGAGTCGGGGGCTCTGGCAAAGTGAGGGCTCACGCCCCTGAGCCCCGTAACCACCGAGTCCATGTTCCTACAGTGTGTTCGAGGGTGAGCTCGCCGATACCATCCCCGTGGTGCACGCGTCCATCGCCGGCTGCCGCATCATCGGGCGCATGTGTGTGGGTAAGCCTGGTGGAAGACGCGGAGCGAGGGAGTGGAGCCGACCAGAGGCTTTAATTGTAGCCTTGGAGGGAAGCCCAAGTGACCCTTGGATTTTCCAGGCTTTCACCATTTTCTCCAGAGACTAGAGAATCTCTCAGGCTTGGGCCGGACCCAGTTAAAGTGTCAGCAGATCTGACACCGGAGAAGGCTTTGGGATCATAGGATAACAAATAACATTAAGTGCTTTCACTCTTACACTTGATTTCTTTCCTCCTTCACCAAGACCCTGGCACGTAGGCATTATTGCCTGGTCGGACTAATGATGAAGCTAAGATCCAAAGAACCTGAGTGACTCACCAGGTTCCACACCTAGTGTGAGAGAAATTGAAATGTCATCTCTCCCTGGTCACCGACTCTGGGCATGTTATTTCCTGTTTATGAGGATCCAGTTCTACCACTATAAAATTACAAGCTAAAATTCTGGGTCATCCTGTTCAGTTACCCATTTAAATGGTAAATCCACTTTACCATGTTTCTGAGTGGCATCCCCATCCTACTCCCCTACTTCCCATCACTGTTGAGTATGGCCATTGGTAGTTTCTTTGAGCTGGATCTGTCTCACTGTCGCCCCTTATTTCTTTACCATCACCCCTTCTTGCTAGTTCTTTTCACTGGGCATACAGGAGTTTGTTCTTTTATTATTATTTTTTTATCACAAGCCTGATGACCCTGGCCTCTGAGTCTTTTCTAATTCAGGCCAAACACTCTCATCCCTAGTCATGAACTTTGGACTTGATACTTGGTGTTTTTTTTAAAATAATGTGTGGTAACTCAGAGTTCAGAAGTTCAGAGTTGTGTTCTTGCTGCAGTAGGTGGAGGTTTAGTTATGGTTGTTACAGTGTAATTGTAGTTCATTCTTACTGCATTTTGTGTAGATATATAACACAGTATATTCAACCATTGTGTTGACAGTAGGCATTTGGGTAGTTTTCGGTTAGTTTTATTATGAATAGCGTTGCTCTGGCTTTCACTGAACACATGGACATGTTTCTATTGGATATATAATACCTTGGAGAGGAATGCTTGGGTCACAGGGTATGTGAATATATGTACCAGGTGATGCCAGGTAATTATCTGAAGCAATTTACACTCCTATTGGTTGTTCCATATATCTTTGCCAACCTGTGGTATTGGCATTCTTTTTAAAATTTTAGCCTTCTGCTAAGTATGTAGTGTTACCTCAGTTTTTAAGTAGCAAAATACACAACTAATACCAAGAGTTCCTCTTTCTAGTCCTGGTCTCCCCTGGTTGATGATGGCAGAGTGGATGGAGTGTGTTGGGACAGATTCCTGGGCTATTTCTGGCCTGCCCAGTGGGACTCCTGGTCCCCCTGGGTGTTGCATGGATCAATAGGTTGGTGGGCTGGGGGCTGGGCCTGAAGCTTTCCTGGGGAAGCTAACTGGACTGGATTATGTCTTCAGCCCCCAGAGCGTAGTAGGCATCCTGTGGATTTGTGGTCCATTCTTGCCCCACCTCTTAATTTGGGTCTCTCTAGGGAACAGACACGGTCTCCTGGTGCCCAACAATACCACCGACCAGGAACTGCAGCACATTCGAAACTGCCTCCCAGACTCAGTGCAGATCCGGCGGGTGGAGGAGCGGCTCTCAGCCCTGGGCAATGTCACCACATGCAACGACTACGTGGCCTTGGTTCACCCAGACCTGGACAGGGTAAGGTAGCCTGATTTGGCTCAGGAGTCACAGGACCAGCCTAGTCAGTGGTTAGTCACTGGTCTTGCCAGGACTTAGGGATGTCTTCTGTGAGTTCTTTTTATACTTGGGCTCTAGCATGTCAGGCACTCATTGGGTAGTGATAATAGAGGCCTTCCATGGGGTGGTCAGTGCCAGAAAGAAGCTGAGGAGGGTATTAATCCTCAGCTATTAATTAATAGCTCCATTAATCGGGGAGATCGTCCCGCAGTCGATACCAGGAGGTATGATTGACAGTTGAACTTTTGAGTGTGGATTAGAAGAGAGAGAGTGATGTGGAGACCAGCCTGTCTACTCAGGGCATTCACACATACTAGGGGCTCTGGAGCGGGCCTTGACTCTACTCCAAGCCATATCCCTCCTTTCTGTGTGAAGCTTCATACGCAACTACGTAGCAGAGGAATGTGGGGCTTAGGGAGCCCAGCCTGGGGTGGTTCTGGGCATGGAGGGCCCTGGGTTTCCTTGACCTGCAAGTTCTGGGCTGAGTACCATGCCTTTGGCTAACAGGAAACAGAAGAAATCCTGGCTGATGTGCTCAAGGTGGAAGTCTTCAGACAGACAGTGGCTGACCAGGTGCTCGTGGGAAGCTACTCTGTCTTCAGCAATCAGGGAGGCCTGGTACATCCCAAGACTTCAATTGAAGACCAGGATGAGCTGTCCTCTCTTCTTCAGGTCCCCCTTGTGGTAAGCATTCCTTTCTCTGACCTCTGTCTCCTGCTGAGGCAGCTCCCTTGCCCAGTGTAAAGGATCAGAGTTACTGCCCATCACAGTTGGCAGTTGGGCTTGCAGGGCGGGGAGCAGGGTGGGGAATGTCCTCAGTGGGGAGTGGCAAGACTTGGGCTTTTGGGGGCATGAGACACACTGAGCCATCCCTTGGCAGGCGGGCACTGTGAACCGAGGCAGCGAGGTGATTGCCGCTGGGATGGTGGTGAACGACTGGTGTGCCTTCTGTGGCCTGGACACAACCAGCACAGAGCTGTCTGTGGTGGAGAGCGTCTTCAAGCTGAACGAAGCCCAGCCGAGCACCATTGCTACCAGCATGCGGGACTCCCTCATTGATAGGTACGTGGGCCTCTCTTCTACCTATGGAGGGTAGGAGAAGGAGGTGCCACCGAGAATGGGAGCTGCACTGTGTTCATACCAGTAGGTTCTCCTCGCTTGGGAGGGCACACCTGCAGCGCTGCTGAGGGGTCCCGGGCCACAGCAGCAAGCATTGCCTGAATATCTGCTCATCGCCATCTCTGAAGGCTCAGCTCACAGAGCTTCCCTCGGGGCCATCTTATTTTCTCACCACGTTGTTTTGTTGTCTGGCTGCTTGTGTGTCTGTGTCCTCAGCCAGCAGCCCAGAGTCTGAGACAAAAAGAGTGGTCTACAGAGGGAAGGAGGGGAAGCTGCTCTTAGGAACTGAGGAGACTTCTAGGGGGCTTGTTGGAGGTGGGGTTACATCAAAATCACAGTCGTCTGGATTTTGGTGGGTTTAAGGAAAAAGTGGGTGGCCCTAACCCTGGAAAGTCTGGGGTTTGAGGCTCTGGAATCATTTTCCTTTGGAAGAGCAGCAGGCGTGGGCACCCTTTCTGGATGATTCTTCTCAAAGCATGCCACCCCCAAGTATCACAGGAGTCTGTATGAGAATAGGAACCCCATAGTAGAGCAAACACCCAGTTACAGACCCCTTACTTAACAGGCAAAATTATCCTTCATTCTCCCTTCTTCATTCATTCGTTCACCTGATGTACACTGAGCCCTGTTCCCTAAGTGGCTTAGGAAGCTCCAGTGAGACACTCTTGTTACCAGGAAGGTTTTGTGGAGGACACATCATTTAGTCTCGGCCCCGGGGGAATGAGTCGGTATTTGAATAGGCAGAGATGGAGTGGGGAAGCACTTGAGACAGACCCTGCGTGGGAAAAGTGTGAAGAGTGTGAAAGGGAAAGGCAAGGATGTGAATTCCCACATCAAGAAGTTTTGTAGGCCTGTGGTTTTATAGGCCTGTAGGCCTGTGATTTTGACCTTGAATCTCTTTTGCAATGCTTATTGATGTAGATTCTTGGCATCACCCCTCACTTACTGATTGCCTAGGTCTGGAGTGAGACCCAACCATGTGTGGTAATTTATTTATTTTTTATTTTTAAAGATTTTTATTTATTTATTTGATAGAGATCACACAAGTAGGCAGAGAGGCAGGCAGAGGGGAGGGGAGAAGCAGGCTCCCTGCCGAGCAGAGAGCCCGATGTGGGACTCGATCCCAGGACGCTGGGATCATGACCCGAGCCGAAGGCAGTGGCTTAACCCACTGAGCCACCCAGGTGTCCCTGTGGTTTATTTTAATAAGTTTCTCTGGATGATTCTGTTGGGGAACCATCATTGGGAGAGCAGCTGAAAGGGTCAGTTGAAATGGGAAAGTGGTATCAGTGGATTTGTCGTTTGTTTAATAACTTCTTTTTGAACATCTGCTATGCCAGACAGTCATGATGTGGTAATGAATAAAATACACGCTCCCTGCCCTTGTGGAACATAGAATCTTACAAAGAAAACAGTAGGTACACAATCATTTAATTGAAGAACAAAACTTAAAACCTCTTAGCAGCCTAAGAACAGAAAGGCATTTCTGCAACCTGATCATTGATACCTACCAAAAAACTACGGCAAATATTGTATTTAATGGTGAGGCTTTAGAAACTGCTTTTTTTTTTTTTTAAGATTTTATTTATTTATTTGAGAGACAGAGATCACAAGTAGGCAGAGAGGCAGACAGAGAGGGGGGGGGGGGAAGCAGGCTCCCTGCTGAGCAGAGAGCCGGATGCGGGGCTCGATCCCAGGACTCTGGGATCATGACCTGAGCCAAAAGCAGAGGCTTTAACCCACTGAGCCACCCAGGCGCCCCTAGAAACTGCTCTTAAAGCCAGGCAGAATTGCCCAGAGTTCCCAGCACGGGTCAGGATATAGTGGTCCTAGGTCATACAGTTAGATAAGGTAGAGATGTGGTATTACAAAGGAAGAGCCAAAACTTACTGGCCTCCTTTGGTTTTGAACCCACTGATTTGAGGTACCCATGAGCGCTTAGAATGATGGGGTCA
>ML099138.1:13563-30518 GCA_003697995.1 Taxidea taxus jeffersonii
GGGGGAAAGTGGGTAGGATGCACACACACAATCTCCCACCCTCCTCCCCCCATGATCAGGATGGGTCGATTCCTCCCAGGACAAAGGAAGAAGTGTTCTCTGAACTGCAGTTCTCGTATTTTCCACACTTCAGCCTCATACTTCTGGGCTTCAAGGGGTGAGAATCTGTTCCAGCTCTCCTCCGGGCTGGTATGAGGACGTGTAAGGGGTCTGGAGCAACGGGCCACACGGCAATCTTGTCTCCTTGGACCGAGGTGGACGGAGGTCCCAGTGCTGGCTGCCAGCATCTGCAGAACAGCTTCCCTTAGCAGCTACAGTGGGTGTGGGAAGCGTCCGGAGGAGGAGTCACTTGTGTTTCCTGGCGGGGGACGGGGCGGGGCGGGGCCCCGAGACGCTGTATCAGCATTGGCTGGGGGTTGGTGGGTGGGGTTGTCTGTCGGGCCCGCCCCTGGGGTGTGAGGCGGTGGCCTGAGGGCGGGGCCGGAGCGTGCGGCGACGCCACGACGCCAGCCCCTCCCGGCGTCGCTACGCTGCCCGCGGAGCGCCGTCGCCGGCGCTGGGATCCCGGACAACCGCGGCTCCCGCGGCGCGAGGTGAGGGCTGGGCTGGATTGGAGCGGGGCGGGGAGACGGGGTGGCAGGCGGCCGGCCCACGCCTGACGGCCTCTCTTTGCAGACCATGGGCTCTCGGCTGAGCGGCGGCCAGGGCGCCCCGGAGCAGGTGCAGCCCCAACCCCCACCCCCACCCCCACCCCCACCCCCACCCCAGCCCCGGGCGCCCGAGGCCCCTGAGCGGCCCCCGCCTGAACCCGGCCCCTGGGGGCCGCTGGACGATGTGCGCTTCCTCATCGCCTGCACCTCCTGGTACTGACAAGCCACCCTCCGCAGTTACCGCCCGCCGCCAACTGTCGTTCTGTTCGCCTCACCTGGTTCGTCTCTCGTGGTATCTTTCCACCCCCGGTGCCCAGGAGACAATCGGAGAGTCGAGGAGGTCACGGAGGACCATGGATGGGGCACCGGCTTGCCTCTAGCTGCCCCCGAATTTGTTGGCTTCTCAGCCTGAACCCAAACCAGCTCAAACCTTCGTGCTCACCCCCACCCCGTAGCTTCTTCAGCGGTCTGGGTCCTGGGGCAGCCCTTCCCAGCACTGGCTTCCCAAACCAGGCCAGGACTACTGGTAAAACCCCAAGACTGCTGACCTGATCTCCTGTCATCTGTCCTTTTTTGCTGAGAACCTGGCTTTTGCTTTTGTCTTTGGTTATGGCACCACGTGCCTTGCCTTCAGAGAAGACTTAGCCACAGTGATCCTCCTGGTGCTCCTCCTAGGGGAAGTTGCTCTGTCATCCTGGATCCTAGTGAGGCATTATCAGGCTGTGTTCCGGGAATCCCAGTACCCTGGGCCTGCAGGGCCAGCCTTTTGGAGAGGGGAGACATCTGATTGCTGGGCTGGGAGATGAGATGCATGGGACAGTTCCCAGACACCCCAAAGCACCTTGTTCCCCTTCTCCCAGAAGCTTCTTAAGGCCACTTCCAGAACCTGATCCTTGTTCCCAAATCCCAGTGAAACAACACACTCTGTATTTTTGTTTTATTTAGAAATGATTTAAAAAACATTATACAAAGGCTGATCAGTTTAAAATGTGACCGACACTGAAATGCTGTGATGTTCCCCAGGCCGAGGGAAGCTGGGCTCTGGGGTCCCCAGTGCTGTGCCCCTCTGTCTGTCTGCCCTGTCCTGGGGTGATGGACAAACAGATGACCACAAGAGATTCCGAGATTGAAGCCTCCAGGCTGAGCCCTCCCTGGGCCTGGCCCTGCATCCCTCACGTCTGCAGCCTGCTCTGCCTGCCTCCATCTCCTGCTCTTAGCTGGCCTCGGTAGTACCAGGAGCCAATGGGGAGCCTGGGGAGCCTAGAGCTTTCAAGAAGTGAGAGCACCAACCTGAGGAGTGGAGGGGGACCTAGAAGGGGAGAAGGGAGGCCAGGAAGAGATGGATAAAAGAGACCCTTCTGATCTCATCTTGGACCCTAGAGGCATCCATAGGTGGGGACCCAAGGCCCAGCCAGCCCACCCAATGATGGCCTGGGTGAAAAACAACCTCTGTGCTTCATTTGATGGCACGGTGAGAGGTACCCTAGGCTTCCCAGGGCCTACACGAGTTTCATGTGAGTGGACAGGTATGAGCTAATAAAGTGCTTTGCAAAGTATAAAACACTATACAAACCTATGAGTTGCTAATACCTCTGCAGTTGTTCCCCACCCGCCCCAGGGAGCCCGCCCTTGGCCAAAATGAGAAAAAAACAGAAGGATGATGACAGGGAACACAGTGGACCCACATAGGTGCCTCTGGGACAAGAGAGATTTTGCTCAAGACAGCTCCCAGGGCAACAGTAGTCCCTGTCTGCTACAGGTTAAGCCAACCCAAAGCCCAGAGGCCACAGGGTAGGGGCAAGGACCATGCAGGCTCAGAGGGCCACGATGGCATCTGAGGCTCTGCCAGCACCCCGAGGACTGATAACCTCCTTTTGGCTTTGGCAGAGAGCCAGTGGGCACCACTGAACCCATGGGTCTTGCCTAGGGCTCTTCAGTGACAAAGGGAGCTGTCTCCACTGGGTTGGAGAGAGGCAAGCTGAGCCCTAGGAAGTCCTGCCAGACAGTGAAGGGTTGGCCCCTAGCAGTGGGACTGCTACCAGTTGGGGATGCCCTTTTCCAAAGAGCAGTGCAGGAAGATGGGCCCAGTGAGCCGGGTTAGCAAGGGCCAAACTTGTATAAACACTGCTTCCAGGCTGAGAGATTGAGTCGGCCTCAAGGTAGCTAGGGGTGTGGGCTCTGAACACTTCAGAAGGCTCCCCTGGGCCTGTTACTCCAAAGCCACGAGAATGTTGGCCTGGAGCCTTTTCTGCGCACCTAATTAGTCAGACTGAGCCCCAGACCACACCTAACTAGTCGGGTTGAGCCCCAGACTGTAAGCAACAGGGCCAGGGACTAGGGGAGTAGGTAAGAGGGACAGGGGAGTGGAGGGTGGTCACAACTCAGATCAGCCTCCAGAAACAGGGTCAGCTCCTGCCCCAGCCCTTTAGCCTCATGAGCCGAATCCAGCTCCTGGGGTGTCTGGGCACTAGAGTGGCCTTAGCAGCACCTTGGTCCTTATCTCCTCGGAAGGGCCGGCCAGGCTGGCCTCATCACCAAGATAATCACCTCTAATTCACCTAACGCCTCAAGCAGCCTTTGCAGAATGGGACTTTTAAAACAGTAGTGACAGGACATTTAAATATTCACGACATGACAGCTGGGTCCTTGTTAGACCCAGCTGGGCCACAACACTGCCTGCAACATGTGACCCTAAATCCTAGGTCTCAGAGGAGACCCTGATGCATGAAGCAGGTTTCCTGAGGGATCTGCTGAATGCCAGCAGGGGAAACCCAGGCTTGTTGCCCACCGTTTTTGCAGCAGGGGTCTTGTAGCCTTGGAGGACAGTGGGTTGGGGGTAGGGGTGGGGGGACATCTGACCAGCAGGTGTTGGCAAAGGGGGACCGGGATCAGTGGCATCTCCCAGATGGGGCTGAGAGTGCTAGTGCTGGCTTCCACAGAAGGTGCTGGGCCCAGCCAGGAACGGAGCTGTGGTGCCTCATTGATACCACAGGATTCAGTGACCACAGGGCCTCCTCCTGGCATGGTCCCTGCCTCCTGTTGGGGCCTGGCCTATTCCCTTGGGTAGGGAGCAGTTTACCCAGGACAGAAGGCTGGCATCTGGGTGCCAGACACCCACCCTGGGGCACAGCCACCACCACTCCCTGCCCCACGCTCAGCCTAGGCCAATGTACCTACCACTTCAGCTGCATGACCCCTGGCCTAGGGCCCTGCTGGCCCCCGTGGGCAGTGGCCAGAGCTGCCCCTCAGACCCTGATGAGGAAGGGTCTGGCTGGCCAGACCGAGTGGATGGAGAGGGCTCTGGGCTGCTCACACCCACTCCTGGACTGGCCGCTTATAGTAGGTGACAGGCTGAGGGCCTGCCTTGTTCTTGAACTGGAAGATGGTGTAGACCAGCACCAGGATGCAGAGGGACAGGATGCAGGGGATGACCACAGCCACGGCATTCACAGAGCCTGGGACATCGTTGATAGTCACCATGATGTCCACATCATCCTGGGGCAGTCGCCGCTCCTTCCGCCGTTCCACCTCCTTCTGGTTGCAGCCCATCCAGTCACGCAGGATGTTGCGTGGGTAGCCTGGCTCCACGCTCAGCTTCTGGTTGTCAAACTTCCAGTAGTCCCGGCCCTTGTAGAAGTAGGTGTAATCTGCAGAAACAGGGCCCAGCATCACTCCCAGACACTTCCCTGCACCTGCCCTGACCCATGGTGAGAGGGCAGCATGGAGGAAGGGCACCTCTCCCACCCTGGAGGCCAAGAGGAGCTCTGAAGCTCAGAGCTCTGAAGGAGCTCTGCAGGAGGGATGGGAGCAGCACGTTGCAAGGCCTGGAGGTGGGGAGAGGGCAGTGCTCACACACCCTGCACACAGTGTGGCAGTGTCATGGAGTATGACCCATGCAGTTGCAGAGAGGTGTGCCCAGGACCTGGGGCAGCCTAGCCCGTCATCCCAGAGGTGCTGGGAAGCCACTGAGGGGCTTTAAGTAGTAAGTCCCAATTTGTGCTTGTGCCTCTCTGCCTTAGCTTTGGGTCACAGCGCCATCACATTTGCCTTTTACTGCAACCCCCCCCCCCCCCCCCCCCCGACACAGATGAGATCAACTCCCCAGCTATGGCTTGGACAACTGCTTTCATAGTTCTGGAGCCTCAGCCCAGCTCCTGCTTGAGGCAAGGGAGGTATGGAGCAAGATTTCTCCTTTTGTTGACAGCAGACACCACCTTGTCACAGCTGTCATGGGTTTTCTTTGGCTTGTCACACATCACAACAGCAGATGCTGGGACCCTGCTGGGGAAGGGCCTGGAAAGAAAGGAGGTGGGGGTGGGGGTGCTGGGCAGCCACAACATCCTCAGGGCCCAGCCAGTCTAGAGACAACAAAGCAACTCATTCAGACTCTCCTATTGGCCAGCACCCCTACACCTTGGGACTTTCATTGGCCAAAGTCCTTGATGTCACCTGTCTCTGAGGCTCCCAGAAATCGAGACCACATGTGTAAAGCATCAGGTACACAGGAGAGGCACCAAGTGGCAGCTCTGCCCCTGAGACTTTTGGCTTTCTTACCAGTGACATCTCCTTGGAGAGCCCTTCCCCCACCCCCAGCTTTCCCACCGCATTCCCTTCCCTTAGAGCGTTTATTGCCACCTTGGCTGTTTTCTGCCTCTAGAGTGGGAGCCTTGAATGCAATGCAAGGCTTGTTTCCTGCTCCTTCCCCAGCTCTCCCACACAGACTGACTCTCAGTAATTATTGTGGAGTAACTGAATGACTCCTGCCATTCTACATAACATAAAACACGCCAACAAGAAGTTAATGATGACAACAGCTAAAACGCACGGGGCAGGGACCATGTACTAGGTGTGTGTCTAAGTGCTCCACTTAATTTATCTTATTTAATTCTTAAGAAATACCAATGAGGTAGGTACCATTATTATCCCCACTTGATAGATGAGGATGCTGGGAAAACAGATGTTTTGCCCAAACTCCTAGGAAGTGGTGGACGTGGGACAGGAAGCCAACCAGGCTCCAGAGTCCCAGATAAGGGGAAATTTATTGAACAAACATCCATGGACTCCCACTCTGCATGGGGCAACACCCAGCCCCTCCTCTTGAGAAGCTCCTAGTCTGATGGGAAGCTCCCAGCCTGGCCTCCAGGAGGAGCTTTGGAAAGGTCTCATAAATATAAAAGTCTTCTCTTTCCATCTGCCTGTCCTCAAGCCTTATTACACAAGCACCTTTGAAAGCACCCGTATTCATCATTGCTTTTCAGATTTGAAAACTCGAGGAACCGCTAGAGTACATCTGAGGACCACTATTTGAGAAATGCTATCCAAAGGGGTGAAGTCAGTCTGTGGAAACATAAAATGTGAGTCATCCCTGCAGATGAGAAGTGTGGCCTGGTAGCTGGGAAGAGAATGCATTAACTGTGTGAACCGGGGTAGACATGAGGCCGTTGTCTTTACCATCAGGCACCTTTCTCAAATCTG
Source organism: Taxidea taxus jeffersonii (assembly GCA_003697995.1). Classification (NCBI taxonomy): domain Eukaryota; kingdom Metazoa; phylum Chordata; class Mammalia; order Carnivora; family Mustelidae; genus Taxidea; species Taxidea taxus. The sequence continues at coordinate 19,689 of ML099138.1, forward strand.
GGTACCCTGAGAGTATGCCCATGGACCCTGTTGAGACCCACATAAAATCAGCCCACCCCCTACACCGCCAAGCTCTTACGTACATCCTTCCTTGCTGATGAACGCCCCCTGTGGAGCCTGTGGGATGCCCTTCCACACAGTGATGGGCTTGGGGTAGCCAGGGTCCGTGGCCCGCCTCTCCTCGCTGTAGCGCCAGTACCGTTCACCTTTGAAAAAGTAGGTCTTGCCCACGGGTTCCCAGCGCAGAGCCGTATCGATGCCTTCTCGGGGCAGACAGCTCCCCAGCTCTCCTAGGCTGTGGGGGTACCCAGGCTCCACCGTCACCTCCTTAAACACCCAGTACTTGTCACCTGTGGCCAAGAGAAGCCCAGGATCAACCTTCCCCAGTCACACAGGGCCAGAGGTGGCAGCTTGTGCCACAGGTCTATCTTCCAGGACTAAAGTCATTCATAGAGCCAGAGTGTCAGGGGAAGCGGCTAAGGTCTGCTTGAGGTCCTCTGTGGGAGACTGAGGCCCTTTAGCCCTGGCAGAGCATGGGAGCCAGAAGCCAGTCACCACAGATCCTGGGCAGCTGGACCCACGCTGCCTAGCCTCCATGCCCCACCCCGCAGTTGGCTCAGGTGACTTGCTCCTCACCCCTGGGGCGTCCTCAGCCACTCCTATGGCTTCACACATATTAGGACTCCCCCACCTTCCACCAGTGACACCCAACCCTGCAGGCTTACAGCCACTCCCATTGGACCTGAGCCCCAGACCCAGGAACCCTGATCCCAGCCTCTGGACATTTCCACATCTGCTTCCTGGTGTTCCTCATCGCCTCCACAGGGGGCTCCCTCCCTCATCACCTTTCTGCCTCCCAGTTCCCCAACAAGAAGCCCTAACATTACCTTTGACCCTCTCTTTCCTTCTCCTCTCAGTGTTCAGCCTCTTATGAGGCCTTTTGCATTTTTTAGCTGTCCCTACTCTGGCATCACTAGTCCTCCCCAGTGCGGGCCTCCTCCATTCCCTCCCCTTCCCTCCGGCAACTGACTCAGAAATGGCCTCTTCACCTCTGACCTATTGGATTGCCACCTGCCCCCTGGCTCTCCACTGCTCAGAAACGTCCCGTGAACTTCCAGCATTGCTCTAATAGGTCAAAACCGCATTCTGCCTGGTAACCAAGGCTCCTCAGGACTCTCCCCCACTGTCCTTTCCAGGTCACCGCTCATGGCTCTCTGACGTGGGGCTCCGTGGTGGGTCAGTTTAAGCTCTCCCAGTGTACGTGCACATTCCCACACCATGACTCTATTACCCAAGCTGTCCCTTCCCCTTGGACTGCCTTCCTCACTTCTCACTGACTGTCTCTTACCCTTCTGGGGCTGGGCCCACCTCAGGATAATGGAAGTGAAACCACCTAGCTCTGAGTAGGCAGGCCACACACACTATCTCCCCCTGCCCCCTGCCCTGGCCTCTGCAGCCTCTGTGATCTCCTCTCAACCACCTCTTACAGAACTGCTGGGATGGCCTCCCATGGAGCCCCGCATGATCTTCAGGTGCCTGGACCACCCAGTGTAGCAGAGCCTTATTATCCCACCAACTTGGGCACATAGACCCTCCATAATCTCTTCGTGACTTGATTCCCCCAGACTGTGCTTCGCCTGCCTGCAGGGATCTGTCCTGTCAGAAGTCAGTGTCTCTGTTAGGGCCAGAGGGGCCATTGGGGGGCATCTGCTTCTCACCCCACCTCTTCCTGTATACAGATGGGGAAAGGGGGTCCCAAGAAGGTCAGGGAACTGTCCCAGGTCTCTCAGCCTGGGCTGTATTACCTTTGAAGAAGACAAATCTTCCATCGGCCCTTTCGTAGGCTGCATCTATGCGGGCGGGCAGGCCCTTCCAGAACTGCTCGATCTGCATCGGGTAGCCCTCTTGCACCCGGTTATTGCGCAGGCGCCAGAACCAGCGATCCTGGAGGTGAGGGGTGGGGGGAAAGGCATGGCAGGCCCTGCCTCAACCTAGTGATCTCAGCTCTGGGGCGCAAGCCTCAGTAACCCAAAAGCTTCCCCTGGGCCCAGCCCTGTAACCCTCCATGATGTCTGTCCATCTGCTGCTTCTAGCTTCCAGTGCCCTGTGAGGAAGACAAGATGCCTGTGAACTCTCTTCATATAAGCCTCCTGATGGCTCTCGCTGCGGGAGACAGACAACATGGGGCCATGAGACAGACAGCAGAAGGGCCTGGTGCAGGGAGGTGTGGAGGAGCTGGAAGGGTTGATGCCGGGCCTGGTGTGGCCACATGAGGGCAGCAGAGAGTCACTGACCTCAGCGGCCACTCCCCAGGCTGGCCACTGAGCCTGGGTAGAGTGTCCCCCTCGCCAGCTGGCTCCACCCAGCAGGGCAAGGACCCTGGGAAGCAAGCTGTGGGAATTCCTCAAGACCTGGGTGTGAATTCAGGTTCCTCCACTCGGAGCTGCATGACTGTGAGCACAGACTTTAAACACCTCACCTATAAATGGGGGTAATAATGGAGATCAGATGAGAGGTTATGGGTAAAGTGCCTAGAACAGCAGGGGGCACATAGTTGATGTTGAATGAATGGCAGCTCAGTAGGCCAAGAGTCTGATCAAAGCCCTCTTCTTCAACTAGTGTCGTGGGCCTGTGCAGCGCCAGTGGCTAGTAGACAGTCTGGGCAAGGCCTATAACCTACCAGGAGCTCAGTTTTCTCATGTATGAATGGGGATGATAAAACCTAGACTTGCCTAGAAGCCGTTCGGTGGGGGATCAGAGTGCAGAAGGATGAAGGTCATGTGTAAATGATGGCACAAAAACTAGAAAAGGTTTTTTTAAAGGTGTTTTACAAAGTACTTTCACATTGAGTTTTTTAAACCTTAGTTTGACTTTCACAATCTGTTGTTAAGTAGATCTGAGATATTCCAAGCCTTAAGGAAGGCCAAGTGACTTTCCTAGAGCTACTCTGTGAGAGGCAGGATTGGCGTTGACCCGTGTTGCCAGATTCTAGCTTGGTACTCAGAGCTTGCTGGGAGAACTCCCTGAGAGGAGTGGGGCAGCCCCCACAACCACCCAGTGTGACGGAGACACGCTGGCCAGATCCCTTTTGGCGGAAGGCCTATTGCCCTGGTGGCCCAGGGTTTGGTCAGCGGCTGTTTTCAACTGCCAGCTTCTCTGGGGATGGCCTCAGCTTTAGAGAGCTCCCCCATGGTCATACCCCTTCTCATCCAGTGACTGAATGAAGCAGGGGGCCCAATGTGGGATGACTCTGATGGGCCATTCTAGCTCCAGAACTCCCTGTGGGGGTGGCCAACTCTGCAACAGACCTAGTTGCTGCTTATCTCCTGCCAGGCTTGCTTCTTTCCCTCCTTCAGATTTTGATCCCAGAGGTACTTCCTAATTGAAATCCTGCATTCCAAACACTGTCTCAGAGTCTGCAACACACCCACCAAACAGGCCGGCCCCGGGTCGGCCCGTGGCTAATGTGACAGGAACAGGACAAGTGACAAGATGGAGCCTGGGCCAGCTTCCTATCAGGCATCCCTCGGTACTGGCCTCTCAACTCTGGGGAGATCTGGTGACAGACTCAGCCACCACCAGCCCTTACAACAAATTCCCATCTTCACGGCCATGTACTCATTTGATCTTCATACACCCTTCATTAGGGGAATGATTCCCAGCTTTCAGATGGAGAAACTGAGATCCAGAGAAGGGAGGTGACTTGCTCAAAGTTACTAACCAGAAGCAGGCCTCCAGCACTTTCCCCCAGCATTAACCCTTGGGAAGGTGTAGGATCACCAGGCTACCCACCTCCCTCTTGGAAACAAGTCAAATCACCTGGCAGCACTGGAAAGGGACCCCGTGTCCTGGCCACTGGGCCAGCTGCTCCCCAGGCCCAAGGAGGGCCTAACCCCAGAGCATCAGCCTTCTCCTGCTCCACGAGGGGTAACAAGTGGGAAGGGGACCATCTGGGTGTTGCCAGTGGACTGGCCCTACCTTGAACACAAACATCTCGCCTCGGAAGAGTGCCACCGTGTTGAAGTTGCCATCACAGATGTTGGGTTTGGCACCCGGTGTGGATGGCCTGTCCCCCAGGGGTGGTCGAGGGGGCCTGGGCTGGCGCTCGTGCTTCCTCTCACTCGGTGAGTGGATCCTGCGGACGGGGAGCGTGGGGAGTGGTCTTGTGGGCTCCAGGGGCTCCGCTGGAGGTCCTGGAGAAATGGGCTGCATCTTAGACAGGGCCTCCCAGTGCCTGTGCCTCGTCACCACCCAGGCAGCCCTGGCATCTGTCACCCTCCAGCCCCCTCTCCCTTCTCCCATTTTTTCCTCCTCCCCCAATCTTTGAGAAGATAGATGGAAAGAGCCATTAAATGGGACTCTCATCTTTCCACCTGCAAATCCGGTATCTTCTCTTCTTCTCTTCTGTTGTAAGACAGAGCATGTCCTTTCTTAGGCTCAATGTCCCATACCATCTTCCTCTGCCCCCTCCACACATGCTGGCCTCACTCTGTCTCCCCTTCCCTCTTTACCCTGCTCCAAGACAGTGTCCACCCTGTCTGCCAAGATCTACAGTGACCTCCATGTTGCCAAATCCAAGGGTTACTGACTCAGACTTTGATGTGCATCCGTATTATCCAGAGATCTTGATAAAATGTGGATTATGACTCAGAGGGTCTGGGGTGGGGCTTGCCATTCTGCATTTCTTCAGGCTCTCAGATGATGCCAGGAGTAGCAAGATGAGAGAAGCACTTTTCCAGGAGCCCGTACTGACTTGGTTTTCTTTCTACTTTGCGGGCTGTTGCTTCTCTACTTCCTTTGCTGGTAGCTTTTCCTCACCTACCCTACTCTAAAGGTTGGAGTGCTCCTGGATCCTCTTCTCTCTGTTTTTTGTCCCCAGATCAGTTTTCTCACTTGGGCAGTGTATTAGGATCACTGGGAGAGATTTTAAAATGCTTGATGCTCAGAAGGCAGCCCAGGCCAATTAGAACCCAATCTCTGAGAATGTGGGCACTTTTTACTGAAATTCCAAGGTAATTCCAATGAGTCCCCTAGTTAAGAATCACCACCCTAAGTGATCTCATCCGGGTTCATGGCTTTAAAGACCCTCTATGTTGGGGTTGTCCAATAGGATGTTCTATGGTGGCAGAACTGGTTCATATGGGTACTGTCCAATACAGTAGCCTCCAGCCATATGTGGCTGTTGAGCACTTGAAATGAGTGACTAGTTGTTAGTATGGCAGAGGAACTGGAATTTTAATTTTATTTAATTCAAATTAATATACATTTAAGCTTCAGTAGTCACACATGGCTAGTGGTTATACATTGGACACCAGGGATTCCAATCAATATCCCAGCCCAGATCTCTGAGCAACAGGCTGGTAAATCCTATGGGCTCACAATTAGAAAAGCCAGAAATCTTGGTGTTGCCTTTGCCCTTCACCCCCATGTTTGATCTGTCAACTATTACTTTCAAAATACCTCCAGTCCCTCCCCTCCCCTGCCCAGTCTTCCACTGCTTCGCTGGTAGAGATCCTGCCCATCCTCCACGGTTCTGATTGGGGCCGCCTGTTCTGTGAGAAACTCAGGGCCTCCAGAGGGAGCCCTCCTCCCGTGCTTCATAGCCTGGGGCCTGAGGCGGCCGGTGCTAAGCTCCTGTGCGTTTGCCCCAGTAACTGGTCTTCCCCTCTCAACTGACTTGGTGAGAACAAAACCTTCCTATACCAGTGTGAACAGAGAACTGGGAGGAAGGCCTTTCCTATCTTACCAAGATATCAGTCTAGCTTCTCATTTTTTTCTTGTTTAAGAATCTCTTGACTAGAGGTGGGGGTCCCCTTGAGAGTGCACCACAGGAGGCAAGATGGAGGCATATGGAGGGGGAGGAGGTAGAGAAGAAGGAGGGAGTGGAATTCTGCTCACTTTTGGCAGCTCAGACCCTCCCCACAGTTTCCCAGTGGGTCAGGCAAAGACCTCAGAGGTCTCTCAAGGTAAGACAGCGGCTATGGTGAAGGATGTGAGTGCCCCCCCAACCCCTTGGGCAGGTAGTCACAGTCCATTCCCGAAGAAGGAGCAGTGGCCCCGTTCTCCCCTGCCACACACCGTAGATCTTCTGGATGCCCTGGAGATCATCCTGAGGCAGTTTGAAGTTGTGTGTCTCCATGTACTGGTAGAAGGGCGCCATGATGGCGCTGGGGTCGTTGGAGTGCTCCAGTCCCAGCGCGTGGCCCAGCTCGTGCACAGCCACCAGGAAGAGGTCATTCCCTGTGGAGAGGGGGGTGGGGAGGTGCCCAGGGCACCCACTTAGGTATCAATCAATCCATTGCTTCAGCAAACACTGAGCAAAGCTTTGTGTCAGGCCCTGTGCTGGACACTGGGATCTCCCAGAGAAATCCTACACAGTCCTGCCTTTTGGAACTCTCCATAGAGTGGGGGATTTGGAGAGATAAAGAAGTCTGTGATATTCATGTTCCAGGTGCTTGAATAGATGTCTGTAAGGGTCAAGTGAGTATTCTGAGAAGAGAGGAGTGATTTAAACTTGAAGATGTTCAGGGAAAGCTTCATAAAGGTGAAGTTTAAGTCAACTCTTGAAAGATAAGAAGTTAGTCAAGAGAATGGATTCAGAGGGCAGGACAGGGGGAAGGGGTGGCATTCCTGGCCGAGAGGACGCTATAAACAAGATCCAGGGACAAGCAGGCTCATTCCACTTGGCTCCGGAACAAAGCATGAGGGGAGGGCAGAGAGAGAGATGAGGTCAGCCAGGCTGGCAAGTGGGGCTGGGATGCCACACAAAGGAATGTGGATTGACTTAGCCAGTGGGGAGTTTAGGCGAGAGTGGGGGTGGCAATGGGATGAGTCACTCTGCCTGTGCTCTGGCTGGAGGAGGGTGGAGAGGGGGAGGAGACCAGAGGTAGGGCATCAGTGGGGCCAGTTTGGAGCCAGGAGAAGGGTCTGGGTGAGAGATGAAAAGGGCCAAGCCAGGGGAGGGAGTAGCAGCAGCAGGGGGAGGTCTGGGGGCAGCGGGCGGGCAGTCAGCTTTAGGAGGCCCCGGGTGCAGGCAGGGCCCTGATTGCGGGCAGCGCTCCGTTGGGCAAGACCTCAATCCTGGCAGAACTGAACCATGGCCAAGATCAAGGCAGGGACTCAAACGCAAGTGAAAACAACAAGGTCCAGGTGCTGAAAGTGGGACACGGGATCCCGAGCACGAAGCTGGGGTGGCAACATGGCACAGTGGTCATGAGTGTGGGCCCTTGAGCCAGATGGACCCTCATCTCCAGCTCTACCCCCACCAGTGCTGTGAACTTGGCCAGTCAGTCTCCCCTCTGAGCCTCAACATCCTGAGCTGTAAAATGAGGAGATCATATCTATCTCATAGGGTCGCATGAGGATTGGATAAGATATGTGTGAAGGGCATGGTGCTGCCGAGCAGCTGTATTAGCATATCTAAGGGGCAGCTTGGCACCTGGAACATGCCCATTGACTAGAAAGGAAGGACAAGGCCCGTGCGGTTCCAGCTACCAGATTTTCTTAAGCCAACTCCTCTGAGCTTCTGAATCAGGCCTGGGACAGAGCAAGGCCTGATTTGAGGGTGGGGAGGGGTTAAGTAACCCCAGCTTTGGGAAAGGAATACATGGGACAGGGAGTTGGGTAGGCTGTTGTAGAGTCCTGACCCCTGTCTGTCCCATTATAAACTCATGCTTGCCTTGACCTCTGGCATTTGAGCTCTGCCCTAAGGCATGTTGTGGCTCAGTCCTGCCACCTTGAAGTGCAGGGGAGCTGCCAAGAGCCCATGAGGTGGTCAGGAGTCCTGGTGCCTTCTCTGCTCCAGTGTCACTGGCAAAGTTGCCCAGCCCATTGCAAGGCCCTGTGAGGGTCAGATGGGGCTGGCGATTATCTCTGGCCTTTCTGGTTAAGGTCTTGGGAAGAGAGGAGTTTTCTGGGGCAGACCCAGACGTGTGCATGCCTGCCTCTCTGCTGACACCACCAGCATCTTCAGCAAAGTGGGGATGGGCAAGATCAGGCAAGGTTGGCCAAGAGCCTGGGGCTGGCCTTCTGCTGGGGAAGGGCAAGCTGGCAGGAGGAGGCCAGGCCGCCCCCAGTTCCTTCTTCAGGTCCTGGTTCCTCTGGCAGCAGGGAAGGGTGAGCTCATCTCTCAGCTCCATCCCAAACAAAGGCAGCTACTGGAGCCAGCGGAAGGCAGCTCTGCTTCCTGGGGGCTTGTGCTGCCTGGCTCTGCTCCTGGCCTATTCTGTGACCTGGGACAAGCTGTTCAGGCCTCTTGTCCCATGACTAGGCTCTTCCTCGGGGGGCATCCGCAGGGATCTCTGCTGGGAACCAGGGAGCGGGGCTCTGAGCACTTGGCAAGACTCTAAACCTTTGTCCTCAGTCTGTGTCTGTTAGTCTGATGGCCTCTGTGCCTGGGTCTTTGCAGAGAACAGGAGTAAGCCCTTGAAGGAAAGAGGACTGTGGGCTTATTCCAGGGACCAAAAGGTAGAGAGGAGCTGGAGAGCTGGCATCCGATGGCACAGAACCTGAAGAGACTGTTCAGTGGGGGCTGCTCTGGGGAGACGGAAGGAGAAGGGAGGAGGCAGAAGAACTCCCTGGAACGTGTGAGGAGAAAAGCAGAATGATGGAGAAGATCCCAGGACTTAAGGGGCAGGAGGCTTTTAGGGTCTTCACCCTCCAAGAGGGTGAGAAGCAAGGAAGCAGAGTAGTTGGAAGTGTGGTCCAAGGGAGCCGGACCTGGATCCCAGCTCTGCATGTCACAGCCATGTGACAGTTTAAATCTCTTCTCTGTAAAATGCGGGGAACGGTACCTTCACCCTAAGAATCGGGGTGAAGTCAATGAGGCTCACTCTGCCTCCTGGCACAGAGCTGCGGATCACTGTTAACTAGCAGGGTCCCATGGAGCTGTGTGCAAGGACCAGCGTCCCCACAGGCTGGGAGCTCAAGTCCTAGGGTCGCCTAGCAAGTACCCAAACGTCTGACTCGACTACTCAAGTATACCTTGTTTCTGCCTCATTTCCTTTTCTTAGAACTTTCTTATTTGTTAAGTCCCATCTCACTGACCCCCCTCCAACCCCCAAAAAGGTTATAACATTTCCCTTTGGCTCTATTCTTTTGCCAGTGCTGTCCCCTCCACCCAGAATAGCCTTACTCCATCCAAGTTCAGCTCATTGCCACATCTTCCAGGAAGACTTCCTTGATTTCCCCCACTGGCAGTGAGTACTCCCTCCTCGTCTCCCCTAGCAGTTTCTTCGAGTCACCTTTATGGCACTGACCCCTTTCCACCCTCCGTGGCAGCCACTAGCACACGCTGTCTTCTTGCCCCAGGACTGTGACCTCCTCATGGGCAGGCTTTGTGCTGGACTGGGCTGGGTGACAGGGCTGGGTGACAGCAGCCAGGAGGGAACAGTGCCAAACATTCCAGGTGTGGTCCTTGGATTGCCTGCTGCAGAACCACCTGGGGTGATTATGAAAAATTCAGAGTCCTGGGTTCCCACCTGGCTCTGCCACTTACAGAGTTTTTATAACCACTTGGAACTTTACTTTCCTCATCCATTAAAGGGAGATTATGATCCCTGTCTGGTCTAACTCCCGGGGTGGGGAAGAGTCACAGAAGTCATCGTGGAAGGACTCTATGAAGGGCTGGTCTCAGTGACTCTTCCTGTCTTGTCACCTTCCCCCAGGGCTGGGCCCCCTTCTCATTGAGCTTAGTGAACTCAGACATTGGTGCTTGACTCAATGAAAAGAGATGAGGACAGCAGGTGCCTGGAAGCAGCCCCCGAAACCAGCTGGCAGGTACAGTGGGCCAGATTGCCCTTCCCACAATCTCCAGTGACGTGGAGGAATCGGGATCACCCTTCCACACTTACATCCGGTGGTTCTCCAGGAGAGCCTTTTAAACACAGACGGGGGAGCTTCTGATTCAGGAGTTTGGGGTTAGGACTTAGGTAACATTTTTTTAAAATATGCAGTCCCCCAAGTGAATTTTATAGTGATTGGGTCAGGCTGACACACGTGAGGCGCCGCTCCACCTCGGCGCCACTAACAGCCGAGCATCCCAGTGCAGGACGGCACCAGCCACTTAGGACGCTCTTGCCCAAAAGGTAGTCTAGTCAGGCCTGCAGGTCTAATGACCAATATTCAGGATATGGATGGAAGGGAGATGCGTTAAAAGTGAATCTGAATCCCATCAAGCCAAATGACTGTTTTCAGGACAAGTGACCCGGTTTCTTCAATAGGGTTGGGGGTGGGGAGGCCAGCTGATGGCTGTGAATGGAAATGGCTTAGGACACATCAACGGTATGTGCCATGTGGCTGTTGTCTGGGTCCAACTGCAAGCAAACAGCTATAAAGGACGTTTTTGAGATAATTCTGGGAAAATGGACCCAAACCAGGAATTAGATTTTAAGAAATTATTGAAAATTTTGTTGGGTTTGATAATGGTTTTGTGGTTGGGTTAAAAAATAACCCGTTAGGGGGCACCTGGGTGGCTCAATCATTAAGTGTCTGCCTTTGGCTCAGGTCATGATCCCAGGGTCCTAGAATCAAGCCCTGCATCAGGTGCCCTGCTCGGCGGGAAGCCTGCTTCTCCCTCTCCCACTCCCCCTGTTTGTGTTTCCTCTCTCTGTCAAATAAATAAATAAAATCTTAAAAAAAAAAAAAACCGTTAGAGGGGTGCCTGGGTGGCTCAGTGGGTTAAAGCCTCTGCCTTCGGCTCAGGTCATGACCCCAGGGTGCTGGGATCGAGCCCCACATCGGGCTCTCTGCTCAGCAGGGAGCCTGCTTCCTCCTCTCTCTCTGCCTGCCTCTCTGCCTACTTGTGATCTCCGTCTGTCAAACAAATAAATA
>RCUC01118187.1:0-87703 GCA_003697995.1 Taxidea taxus jeffersonii
GGTATATATCAAGCAATACAACTTTTTCTTGTAATGTCATGACTTTTCTTCTGGGGAGCTCTCCCAGCATCACTAGTGGCATTTCATATGGGTCCCCTGGTGATATTCAAAGTTTACAGTATTGCCCTAAACAGAAGAAATACACAAGAATCATCAGAGATCACTTTTTACTACAATACCCAATCTACCGGAGAGACCAATTTCTCACTCAGAGATGATTAGCATCAATCACTTGTTGCTTTTTAAAACTTGAAGTAGAGTTGACACACAACGTTACATACATTTCAGGTGTACAACATTGCAATTCCACAACTCTATAGTTATCCTGTGCTCACCACAATAGTAGCTACCATTCATCACCAAATAATGTTAATACAATACTATTGACTCTAGTTCCCTATACTGTATCTTTCATCCCCTTGACTGATTCGTTCCATACCTGGAAGCCTCTATCTCCCACTCCCTTTTACCCATTTTACACATTCCCACAACTCTTTCTCCTCTGGTAACCACCAGTTTATTCTACAATCTCATGCTGTTTTAAGCAGATACTTGCAACACTTGAGCTCACTGCAATGGCAACAGGAGGCAGTTACAAAATTATTGGGGTAGTACAGTATGCATACAGTTAATTTTGTGCAGTTATGTTTTATACTGTGTCTTTACCTTTGTTTACACTTCTCTGGTGTCACAAATGCTCTGTAAGTGTTTGAGTGAGTTTTGATTAGTTTTAACTTTTAAAAAGGATTTTGTTTATTCATTTGAGAGAGAGCCCACAAACAGGGAGAGGAGTAGAGGGAGAGGAAAGGGAAAAAAATCTCAAGCATATGGGGAGCCTGGGTGGCTCAGTAGGTTAAGTGGCCAACTCTGGATTTCAGCTCAGGTCATGATCTCAGGGTCCTGAGATCAAGTCCCATGATGGGCTCCACGATCAGGGGAGAATCTGCCTGAGAGTCTCTCCCTCTGCCCCTCCTCCCATTTGCATTCTCTCTTTCTCTGTAAAATAAATAAATAAATAAATCTTTAAAAAAGAAAGAAAGACTCCCAAGCAGACTCAACCCTAAGGTCATGACCTGAGCTAAAATCAAGAGTCAGTCACCCAACTGTTGAGCCACCCAGGCACCCTAAGTTTTAACTTTTATAATACATGTGTGTATATCTTATGGTAGTAAATGATAAAATACACTAATATCTACATATGGTTTATGAATACATGACATACCCAACTTTTAATTTTTTTGATATGTCTAAGCTATGCAGTTTGTCTCTGAGTTTTTTCAAATGGACACAAATCTCCAAAAAGTTTTCCAGCATATTTATTGGGGAAAAAAATCCACGTATAAGGAGACCTATGTAGCTCAAATTGTGTTTTTCAAGAGCCAACTGTATGTCTCTTATTGATGCATGACATTACTTGAAAATTGTGTAACGAATTCTTTTTCTAGGGCGCCTGGGTGGCTCAGTTGGTTATGCAACTGCCTGTGGCTCAGGTCATGATCCTGGAGTCCTGGGATTGAGTCCTGCATGGGGCTCCCTGCTCAGCAGGGAGTCTGCTTTTCCCTCTGACCTTCCCCTTCTTATGTTCTCTCTCTTTCTCATTCTCAAATAAATAAAATATTTTTTTAAAGCTAGATTTAAAAAAAATTCTTTTTCTACCTTCCCAGTAATTTCTCAGTTGTTTTATTTTTAAAATAGCATCTATCTGGGGCGCCTGGCTGGCTCAGTCTGTAGAGCCTGTGACTCTTGATCTTGTGGTTGTGAGTTCAAGCTCCATGGTGGGTATAGAGATTATTTTTAAAAAATAAGATCTTAAAATGAAAATAAAACAAATATCATCTATCCATTTCTCTCTTTCTGTGTGTCTCTTTCTGTCTCTATCTCTCTCCTTTGCTCTCTTCTTTCCCTTCTCCCCAACGTAGCAACTTCCTTAGCTCATTTAAAACTCCTGGAAGGGAAAAAAAAAAACAACAACTCCTGAAAGAGGTCCTATGGTGATCCAGGGTTAAAAGAAACAGTTATATCCCTTCATATAATGTGGTTTTGACTGTAGATCATAGACAATGATTCAAATATAGTCCCTTCCTCACTCCTTACCTGCCCCCCCCACATTTATATTAATAGGCCCAACAGGGGGAGGCTGCATGGTTTCACAAAAGGACTGTGGCAAAAATGGGAGACCAAACAATGAACTAGGATTTACACCCCCAGATGAGGGCAGTAATTTTGTTTTGGAGCCCTCTGAGAGGAAAAATGAAGTCAACATACACCACTCCACAAGAGGACAGTGGTCAGGGACAAGATCCAAAATGTTGCAACTGAAAAAGACATCAGAGCTCCACTAGTCCACTTGCCCTTTGTACAGATGAGGAACCTGAGGCCCAGAGAGGGAAAGACATTTGCCTGGGTCCAAGAAAACTACTGCAAAGCTTAGATTAGAAACTGGACATCCTGATTAAAAATTTCAAGCCCATTTGTTTGGTCAAAGTAGGTTGGAAGGACAATGTGTTACTTTTCTATGCTGTACTAACAAATTACCACAAACTTGGCAGCTTCAAAGAACATATATAATAATATCTCACATTTTCCATGGGGCAGTTCTGAGCACAACCTAAGTGGGTCCTTTGCTCGGGGGTCTCACAGCAGGCAATCAAGGTTTTGGCAAGGCTGCATTCTCATCAGAGGCTCAACTAGGGAGGAGTTTGCTTCCAAGCTCGTTCACTTTGTGGGCAGAATTCATTTCCTTATGACTGTAGGACTGAGGAGACTGGATCTTTGCTGGCTGTTGGTTGGAGGCTGCCCAGAGCTCCTTGCCATAGGAGCTTCCCAAAGTGGCTGCTCACTTCCTCAAGCCTACAAGACTCTATCACCTCAGGGGCACCCAGTCCTTGTGTTAAGGGCCTTTCTCATGATTAAGTGAGAATAATCTCCCTTTCAGTGAACTCAGACTCCCTGATCTGGGACCTTAATTACATCTACAGAATTTCTCACTTTTGCTCCATTCTACTGGTTAGCAGCAAGTCACATGTCCCACCCACATGCAGGGGGGAGAGGATTTCAGAAAGACATGTGCACCAGGGAACAGGAATCATGGGGATCGTGCTACGGTCTGTCTGCCACAGACAGGAATATTTAAATCTACTCAAGTGAAGGAGAGAGGACTTATCAGGTAGATGGAAATATGTACAAACAATGAACTGGATGACCTGGTGGCAAATGAAGCAGGTCTGAAAGCTGCCAGATACTGAGGCAGCTGATTTCTTCTTTTAAAAAAAAGGAAAAAGAAAAAAGCCTTTTGCTTGCTCTCTCTTCCTCTTTCCTCCCGAGGTCGAATTATCTCTGGTTTCTTCTTCTTGTGGCATAGTTGCTGCATTTTCCCTTTTGTAGACAAACTGCTCACCTCAGCGTCCTCACGACATCTGCTCTTAAACTCTGGTCTCCCCATGACGTTGGCTTTTCGTGGTCTTCCTAGCTTCTCATGTCTACTCTGGCTTCTGCTGTATCTCTGAGCCTACATGACCTTTCAACTTGCCTCCCCACAGCTAATTTTGGTGAATTCTTGAGGGAGGAATCTGATGGTCTAACTTGGTTCAAATGTCTGTTACTGGGGCGCCTGGGTAGCTCAGTGGGTTAAAGCCTCTGCCTTCGGCTCAGGTCATGATCCCAGGGTCCTGGGATCGAGCCCCACATCGGGCTCTCTGCTCAGCAGGGGGCCTGCTTCCTCCTCTCTCTGCCTGCTTCTCTGCCTGCTTGTGATTTCTATCTGTCAAATAAATAAATAAAATCTTAAAAAAAAAAAGTCTGTTACTCCTCCAAAAGCCATGATCAGGGGAATAAAATGGCCATTTAAGCAGGTGTGTGTGCGTGTGTGTGTGAAGGAGCAGGCACTCCAATTCCTGTCTTTTATTTAATTCCATTGCACCAAACTGGGCAGCAGGAAATGGAGATAACCTCTACTTGCCAGAGGCCTCCTCTGCCCCAGTAGTTGCTCTGGTCACTGAGTTATTATATGCAAACTTCACCAAGGCATGAATCTGACCTGCCTCGTTCACTGTTCTATGTTCAGTACCTAGAACTATGCCAGGACTTTGAACTTGCTGCTCTCTCTCCCCGGAACTCTCTTTCTCCAAACGTCTGCATAGTTTCCTTCCCCTCTCCCTTCTGGTCACCCTCGAAGCGGTCTTCCCTGATCAGCCTACAAAAATTACATAATTTCTCCACCCTGGGCCCCCTCCCCCCACCCACACATACATGTCTCACTTTTCCCTGCAGCCCATATCATCATTTGACCACTCTGTCTTTCTCACTGATTGACAGGCATCTTCATGAAGGAACTGTATAGAAGACAGTATTCAAAGGATTTCTACAAGTGTGTTGGAGAGTTTAGGAAAAACAACTAATAAAGACGTAAAAACCAAATAACAGGAAAAAGGGGAATTATTAACTCCAGGAGAACAAAAATTATACGGGAAAGGAAGTATAATCATAGTTCACATTTGGTTCAGTAGTGGAAAGAATTACTGAACTTATAATGTGCCTACTGGTGATTTAACCTAAAATAATGATACAGCCACAGAAGAAATTTGGGACTGGGTTGTATCCCGGGATGTCTATCAATTTCAGGCATCCCCTGGACACACCTGCCCTGGGGTATCTTTCCACTCCTATGGGGGAAGACTGCTCTTTGCACTCGCCCAGCTGTCAACCTGGGGCTCCCCCCATGCTTTTCTTCTGTCTTAGATTCCCTTTTTGCCAGATCCCAAGGAGATCCCAAGTTTCTCCTTATTTTTTAAAATTTAATCTTCTCATTATATCTTTTGGTGGCTTCCTAAGAAAGAGAGCATAGGGGAAAAATAACTGAGACCTTGGATACCTAAAAATGTCTTTATTCTCCCTTCACACTTGTTAAATTGGTTATAGAATTCTAGGTTCAAAGCTATTTTTCCCTTAGAAGTTTGGAGGCAATTCTCCCCTGTCTTCTGGCTCCCAGTGCTATTCTAATTCCAAATCCTTGGGGTATGTCACCTCTTTTCCTAAAAGAAAAAACAAGACAGCCATTTCCTCTTCTGCATCTGGATATTGTCAGGTGGGAATGTGATGCTTGGAATCCCTTCCATCCTTTTTCAACCATGAGGGGAAGGCCAAAGAACCCCAGAGAACACAATGTGATGCCCCCGTGTCTTTGAAATACTGGGTTAAACATCTCAAAAAACCACCCTATCTAGAGACTCTTCAAAATGTGGGGTCATGGGGTGCCTGGATGGCTCATGGGTTAACGTCTGTGCCTTCGGCTCAGGTCATAATCCCGGGGTCCTGGGATCGAGCCCCGCATCGGGCTCTCTGCTCAGTGGGGAGCCTGCTTCCTCTCTCTCTCTGCCTGCCTCTCTGCCTACTTGTGATCTCTATCTGTCAAATAAATAAATAAATAAATCTTAAAAAAGGAAAGAAAGAAAGAAATGCAGAGTCTCAGGCCTCACTCCTGACCCACTGAATCAGGATCTGCATTTTAACAAAATCCCCCAAGGACTGACATGATATTCAAGTTGGAGAAGCACTGCTTTCAGCCATATTTAGTTATCTCCTTTCTTATTTACAGCCCAACTCGTTCTAACCAATAGAGTGGGTATAGCCGACAACCTTGAAGCCACAAGTCACAGAGCCTTGGCTCACTTTGAATCCAGCAACAGTTTCTGAGGTAAGAAGAATTCTGAAGATGTCCCTGCTCCTGAGATTCTTGTGCTTGGGCTATTCCTCCAAATACTAATATAGTTAAAGCTAGGAAGGGACTTTGCAGCTGGGATTAAGGCTACTAATCAGTTGGCCTTAAAACAGAGACATTATCCTGGTGTATCCAATGGGGCCTGATGTGTCACAGGAACTTTTACAAGTAGAAGAGGAAGTCAGAGAGATTCAGTGTGTGAGGGCTGGCCTGACGTTGCTGGCTTTGAAAATGGAAGAAGGCAGCCACAAATCAGGAAATGCAGGCAGACTCTTGAAGGTGAGAAAGACCCCCCACCTGACAGCCAGCAAGGAAGTGGGAACTTGAGTTCTACAATTCCACAGAACTGAGCTTCCGTGCCAACCATCTGGGATGCGGATCCATTCCTAAAACCTCCACAAAGGAGCAGAGTCCTGCCAACACTTTGATTCTGGTCTTGGGAGACTAAGTAGAAAACCAGCTGAGCTACACTGTGCCTGGACTTCTGACTTCCAGAAACTGTGAGATAGTACACTTTCCTGCTGTTTGAAGCTACTAAGTCTCTAGTCCTTTTTTCTGGACCGTGTGCAGTTACAGTGGACAGGTCTGCTAAGCCCGGACTTACCTCTACCTGGCCACATCCCCTTCAAACCTACGATGTGTCTGTCTGTCTTTATGCCTGCCTTCAGGACCTTCTCTGACAGCACAGGAGCCTACTTGACACAAAGGAGACCAGAAGGGCAAGGAAGTTAACAACCTTTTTTTTTTTTTTTAAGATTTTATTTATTTATTTGACAGGCAGAGAGTATGAGTAGGCAGAGAGGCAGGTAGTGAGAGAGAAGGGGAAGCAGGCTCCCCGTTGAGCAGAGAGCCCAATGTGGGGCTTGATCCCAGGACCCTGAGATCATGACCTGAGCCGAAGGCAGAGGCTTTAACCCACTGAGCCACCCAGGCGCCCCGGAAGTTAACAGCCTTAAGGAAAACACTCACCCCGTGGATGATGGGGGCCAGTAGATAATTGCTTTAGCTGTAACCTTTTAATTCTGGGAGGCATTTGTACACTTTCTAGAAGGCAGACTCAAAGCCCCATTAGCTGTAGCAGCAACCTCCGTAATGCACCCTTCCCTTGTTTGACTCTTCTTTCTTTTTTGTCCCATTCTCCTCAAGTCCTTGTTCTTGTTTCCTATGATTGCCTTCCAAATGTCTGTTCCTAAGTCCCTTTATCAATCTCTGCTTGAGACTGATGGGCAACCAGTAATGTCGACTCCATGAATTCATCTTGCTCAGAATGAAAGGTTAATTTACTGGAAGATTATTTCAGTGTTTCACATTGAAACCAGGCCTCAAGGAAAACTGAAATCAGGAATCCAATACCACTAAGTTCCTCTCTGTTTCTTGTTCCTTCCCCAAAGGTATTATTTTTAGAGAAAAAGATGGAATCTACCCTCCACACCAAAGAGAAAAGTCCCAGAGAAAGATTGTAATTGATGACCCTTGGGTTGGTGTCCATGATCGGTACATTGGGAAACAGGGCACTCTCACTGGTTCCTTGTGGTCAGGGTTCTAGCCTTGGATCAAACCATATGGCTGGGTGGTGTGTCAGGGCCTCCAGGACCACCATTATATTGCAGGGCATTACCAGAAACGGGGGAAGGACTGAGAGATGGGGGAAAGCTCCACTCATTTTCTAAAACCTTGACCACCCACCCTCACTTCTCTTACTGATGTGGGAAACAAAGGCAGAGGAAATGTAGATAAATTAAATGTCCTTATAACCTGCAGCCCTTTGATAAATACTTGAAATAGGCAGATTATAACATTCCTCCAGGATCCTGCAAGTCTCCCTCCAGCATATGACAGTCCTTTGGGAACTTCCCTTAGTTTTACTTTCCCAACTCCAAGGTATATAATCACTGCCCCTCACATTCCCGGGGCAGCAGGGAGCAGCTCTTTCTGCCCATGGGTCCTGTCCCTGTGCTTCAATAAAACCACCATTTTGCTCCAAAGACATGTCAAGAATTCTTTCTTGGCCATCAGCTCTGGACCCCATCAACACAAAACAACATTCCCCCAAAAACCAAAAACTACATCATTACTTCCTCTTTCCTGATTCTCCTCAGCTTCCCTCACATGCTCTTCTTCCTCTGCCCAATGCATAAATATTGGGGTTCCTGAAAGTTCCATCTTTATTCTTTTCTCTTCCCATTCTTATTCATTTCCAGAGTCATCTAATTCCATGGCAGATGTTATGGTCTCCCCAACATTTAATCCTCTCCCAACATTTAATTTAATCTAGTCATGGTAGTTTCATCCCCCTTGGCAACAATTCGTTTGGGAGGAACAGGACTTAATCAGACCAAACTGGTGAGATTTAAGGAGAAGCTTGCTTAGGACTTCTGGGAAAGAGAAATCAGTCTTACCGTTGCTTGTTGGATAGGAAAGGGGAGAATGCTGCCTCAGTTGTCATTCTGTGACATGAGGGGACTCAGCTTCGGTATGAAGTCAATGGCTGGATTGGATAGGAAAGGGGAGAATGCTGCCTCAGTTGTCATTCTGTGACATGAGGGGACTCAGCTTCGGTATGAAGTCAATGGCTGGTACAGCAGAACAGCAAGCCGGAAGTGTCTCAGGTTCCTAATGACATTGTTGAACCAGGGAATCCTCTCACTCTGCACTACCATTGGATTTCCTGCGCCATGAGATGACACATTTCCATATTGCATAAGCCAGTTTGAATCAGGTGTCTCCCGCTTGGCGATGTAGGCATCCTACTTAATTCACACTTACTACTATGAATTCTCTCAAACTCACTTTCCTCCAGACCTACCCACATTTCCCAACTTTGCTCCTCCTCTTCCTGGTTTTCCTACAATTCTTTCGCATAAGAAAGAAGCAGGTGCTTACTATTATGCCAAACTCTGTCATAGACGCTGCAGCCAGAGCAGTTGCTGAAACAAGATCGCTGTTCTCATGACCAGTGAAGGGGGCAGACAATAAGCAAAACTATTTTCTGAATAATTGAAATAAGGAATAATGCACAGTAGGAACTCAGTGTCGAGTGAAAAAGTTACCATTGCCTATAGACTATCAGACCAGAGACTAGTCATCAGGCAGCAGACAGCCCTGGGACCTGAGGGTCAGGCCCTGCTCTTGCAGCCACCGCCTTGGAATCTAGAAGGGTAAATAACGACCCAGGGCCTGCCCTCTGGAGCCGAGTCCAGAAAGAAGGCGAACATGGCCTGAGAACATGGCCTGAGTGCTCATTTTGTCGGCCCCGTATAAAGGGCCTCTGGGCAACTCTCTCATTTAGTCCTCACCGATTCTAGGAGTCTGTCCGAGAACAAACAGCTCTGGACAACGGGCCTTGGATGCAGCGGTCCGGCCAGCGACAAGATCTCCCTCCAGCCAGTCCCGACCCTTGGGCTTAGGCCAGGTGCATGTGACTTTGTGCAAGTCACCGTCTCCCTGGTCTTTCCACGCACTAGCCAGTGTCTGAAGCGTCTGACCCCTGGGTTTCTTTGGCGCCACAAGCTTCAGAGGGTGCCTGGGGTGTGAGACGGGGTCCGAGGGATGGGGGATGCCGAATGCAAAGAAGGGAGGTCCCTGAGATCAGTATGGAGGCTGTCAGTCAGTGGTCAGTGAAGAGGGATGAGCGAGCAAGGAGATCCCTGGAGACAGAGACGGACACTGACCGTCGCTTTCTTCCCCACCCTGGCCCTGCTCCCACGCCTTCCGGCGCCGCCGCCGCGACCTTCTGGGCTCCGGAGGGAGGGCATTCGCCTTCCCCACTGAGCGCCTCTACGCCACTGGCCCGGGCCCAAAGGCGACAAGTGCTCCGCGAACCGCGTAGCTTGACCAGGCCCCTGCTCCTTTGGCCCCGGGAACTCGCAGCTCTACTACTACTCTTTGCCTCTCCTCTCGTCCACTCCCCCCTCGGCTCCTGACCACTTGGTCTGCGCCATTGCATTCGCTGTGTGCCGGGCCCGCCCGCACTGCGGGGGAGAGGCGGGGAGCCGCCCACGCCGCGCTCGGCGCTCGGCGCTCGGCGTCGCCGTCTCCCTGGGACGCGCGCGGGCGGTGCGGCGCGCGGGAGCCGGGCGGGCAGCCATGGCGCGGCGCGCGGGGAGGTAACCCGGCGGGCCGGCGGGAGCGCAGGGGCCGCCATGGCCCGGCGGCGGCGCCGCGCCTGCATCGCGCTGTTCCTGGTGCTGCTCTTCGCCTTCGGCACCCTCATGGGCCTGCGCACGCTCAAAGCTCCGGACGGACTGCCGGCGCTGGGCCCCGGCCTGGAGCTGGCGCCCTTTGAGCGACGTCCGGAGGGAGCCCCCGCGCCCGCCGCCCGAGCCCCGGCCGCCCCCGCCGCGCCGCCCCCGCCGCCGCCGCCGCCCCGCACCGCTGGCCCGGGCAGTCCCCCGGGCCCGGCCCCCGCGGAGGCCGAGCCCGCCCCCGGGCAGAGTCTGCGCGTCTACTCGGACCTGCACGCCTTCTACTACTCGTGGTACGGAAGCCCGCGGCGCGAGGGCCACTACATTCACTGGGACCACGTCATGGTGCCGCACTGGGACCCCAAGATCTCGGCCAGCTATCCCCGCGGCCGCCATAGTCCTCCCGACGACTTGGGCTCCAGCTTCTACCCGGAGCTGGGGCCCTACAGCTCCCGGGACCCCGAGGTGCTGCGGGAGCACATGACCCAGCTCAAGGAAGCCGCCATCGGTGAGTTCCCCCCACCCCCGGGGAGGCCCTGTTCCCCGTCTCACCTTTCCTCAGTTTCCACACCCCAACTCCCGCTGGTCCTGTCACCCGGCCTCTGGTCCCACTCACCCTTCAGCCTGGCTTCTTATTCCCTCCCTTCTATTTTCATTCAGCACTTAGCACGCGGCGCCCTCCCGCCTCCCGCCTCCATCTCTGCCATCTGACCCCTCACAGCAGGGCCCTTTCATAGTGCGGAGCTGCCTGGAGGGCCAGTGGAAGAAGGCATCTGCTCCGAGCTGTCCCAAGTAGGGACAGCAAGGAGAGGGAGTCTTCATCTCTTGGGCTTCTAGGCTTGGGTAAACGAGGACTAGGCATCCTGACTCTGTAGGAATGGGGTTCAGAGGAGCCATGCCTGGGATGGCAATGCTTTCACACCAGATACAGGATAGGGCAGCAGCCCTTCCAGTTCTTGCTGGCTGCAGAAACAAAAGTTTGCCCATATTGCATGATGGACCCGGCTGTTTGCAGTGGGGTGGGGGGTGGCAGGAGCTTTTCTTCAAGTACTCTGGTTGCAAAGAGGTCCCTGGGAGACTCTTTTGTAGGCAGGCTTGGGTGGGGAGGCTCACTTCTTTCAGACTGTGTCACTGAATTCTCCTGGATTTTAGAACACATTTCAATTTACCTAGAGATGGTTAGTGAATTGGGGGGGGGGGGGTTGAATGACAGAGACAATGGTGGGAGGTATTCACAGAGAAATAACACAGAGGCTATTCCTCAGGATTTTACAGTCTGAACAGGCAGTCGAAACAAATGTTATTTCCCTCGGAAGGCATGAGATGACTTCTGCATGGGGCTCCTCTCCCTGCGGGAACTTAGAGGTATCCTTCTCCAGAGAGAGTACTGTGGCTTCCAGATGGGTGTGGCATTATCCACTCATTTCCTTTTGTTCTATGGCTTGCGGACGCAAGCGGAAGCCCGCGTTCTCCTGACTTTTCTCAGGCTCCTTCCCCGCCTGGTGTGCAAAGGTTCCCGCTGGCGCTGAGCTTCAGCACCGTGGGCGTGGACAGCTCCAGGAGGCTAGGCTCTGGGATTCGATCCGCAGGAAGTGAAGCTGGCAGGAGCCTCGCTCAAGGTTTCATTCAGAAACCATTTTGCAGTTGGAGACAGTCTGGGAGGAATTGCATTTGTTGCCGGGGTACTGTGTGTCTCTGAAGTAGCTTCTGTGTTGTGACTCAGGCGTCCTGGTCTTGTCCTGGTACCCACCTGGTATGGCTGATGATAACGGGGAGCCCTCAGACGACCTGGTACCCGCCATTCTCGACACCGCCCATCAGTACAACATCCAGGTGAGTGTCCAAGAATACGTCAGGTGCTCTTTGGCCCATTCTGGAGATTTCCCCTTCTTTGCCCACAGGGTTAGTTTTTGGCTTTAGCCCACATATGGCAGACAAGTGTGGTGTTGGGGGTGGGGTTCTAATAAATAGCACTTGTCCCTCTTATTCTCTTGAATTCTGGGAGGAAAAACTGGGAAAACTAAATATAGGAGAAATGGAAGACTGAATAAGTATCACTGTGGTAGAGATTAGGTTGGAGACCTTGACTCTGGATAGAGAGCAGGCAAACACCAAGCGGGTCCAGAAACTGAACATCTCAGATCCCTAGTAGGAGGCAGTGCTGGGCCTCAAGGAGGGGAGTACAGGCAGGCAGGTGCACTTTCAAGATGATAGGGTGGAGCTAAGCATGTCCAGGTATTTTCCCCAAATGAATGAAGTAAGTTATTCCCCTCTCCTGGGGTGAAGGAAGAGAAACAGCAGAGTGGAGCCCCATCCCTGTTCTTGAGCCCATCAACGACAAGTTAACAGATCAGAGCACCTTCGCTGGACAGCTCCAGCACACTTGTTCCCATGGTTTCAGACAGCTAGTGCCAATCACGTGGAGCTGGCACATAAGCTTAAACCAATTAGCCATCCAGTGACATCCCATGGGAATGATTCCCAGATGCCCTGCTGTGGGAGGTGGCCAGGCTTCTTACCTCTCTTTTTCCAACCCTAAGGGCAGTGGGTGCTTTTATCTCTGTTACGCCCACTGTTGCCAGGCCTCCTCCTCCAAGCCCCAGTGGAGCATGAACCTTATTATGGGTGTGGCCTGTGGGCAGATACTCACCTGACCAGTACCTCCTCTGTTTGTGGCAGGTAGCCTTCCATATCCAACCCTACAAGGGCCGGGATGACATCACTCTGCACGACAACATCAAGTACATCATTGACAAGTAAGGCCGCTATGGAGCCTGGATCTTTTTTTTTTTTTAAGATTTTATTTATTTATTTGACAGAGATCACAAGTAGGCAGACAGGCAGACACAGAGAGAGGGGGAGGCTCCCCGCCGAGCAGAGAGCCCGATGCGGGGCTCGATCCCAGAACCCTGGGATCATGACCTGAGCCGAAGGCAGAGGCTTTAACCCACTGAGCCACGCAGGCACCCCTGGAGCCTGGATCTTGATGGAGATCAAAAAGGGGGACAGGGATAGACTTAGAGGGGTAGGTGGAGAGACACCAGGGCAGAATGCCGGTGTCCTCAGCAGCACCTTCCCAGTAATACAGTACTAGGCTTGGAGTCAGCAACCTGGGTTTGAATTCCAGTTCTGCAGCCTCCAATCTGTGATCTGATGCAAGCCTCTTAACCTTTGAGTCTCATGAGAGTTACAGGAGTTAAAATATGTGAAAGTGGCTTGTATAGTGCTTGTGGTTTCATCCATTCATTCAAAAAATATTTTGAGTGCCTTCTTGTGTC
Organism: Taxidea taxus jeffersonii; assembly: GCA_003697995.1. Taxonomy (NCBI): domain Eukaryota; kingdom Metazoa; phylum Chordata; class Mammalia; order Carnivora; family Mustelidae; genus Taxidea; species Taxidea taxus. The sequence continues at coordinate 13,179 of RCUC01118187.1, forward strand.
CAGGCTCTGTCCTGAGCCCTGGCTGTACAGCCATGGGTAGGGCTAGCGAAGGTGACATTCTAGTGTCACTGCAGTGAGGCACACAGTACTTACACATGGAAAATCACATAGTGACCCATGCTATGAGAAAGTGAGAGTAAAGAATAGAGCAGGGTACTGTGTTACAGCATGCCTGAGAATGGGTGCTAGACTTGAGAACGGGTGGGCAAGGGAGCCTGAGGAGAGGAATGTGTGAGCTAACACCTGAAGGGAGTCAGCTCTGTAAAGATCTGCAGCGGAAAACTCCGGGCAGAGGGCTTAAGATCCAAAGGCCCATGATGGGACAAGCTTGACAGCAGAATAAAAGGCTGTGTAGCTGGTGTGTGGAGATGAGGTAATGCAGGGATGGAGGTGGGGAGGGCCAGATCAAGTAGGAGGGGCCTTGCTGGTCTCCATCAGGAGCGGTCGGATCTGGTTCATGCCTTAGAAAGAGAGTGGATTATAGGGAGCAAGAAGGGGGAGCCTGGAGACCCAGTGGCTGGCTGCTGCTGTAGTCCCAATGGGCGAGGGGGTGGGTGTGGTGTGGGATTGGAAGTGAGGCTTTAATGGAGGAAGGGTGAGGCTGGGGAGAGGGTGGGAACTAGGTTCTTGCTAAGAGGCATGAGGAGTGCAAGCACGGGGATGGGCTGGATCCAAAATCACACTTGGGCATCAGGAAGGACCTGAACCTGGCTTGCCTGACAGCTGAGCTGGCTGCCCCTCTCCTAGGCCACCAGCTCAGGTTCTTCTCCCTCCTGCTCCTCAGGTATGGCTCTCATGGTGCATTTTACCGCTATAAGAACAGCATGGGTAAGAGTCTCCCACTCTTTTATATCTATGACTCCTACCTGACATCCCCTGAGGCCTGGGCCCACCTCCTGACACCCAACGGGCCCCACTCCATCCGCAACACCCCCTACGATGGGGTCTTCATCGCGCTGCTGGTGGAAGAGGGCCACACCCATGACATCCTGGCGGCCGGGTTTGATGGCATGTACACCTACTTCGCCTCCAATGGTTTCTCCTTCGGCTCCTCCCATCAGAACTGGAAGGCTGTGAAGAGCTTTTGTGATGCCAACAACCTCATGTTCATCCCCAGTGTGGGGCCTGGCTACATTGACACCAGCATCCGGCCCTGGAACAACCACAATACTCGGAACAGGGTCAATGGCAAGTACTACGAGACAGCCCTGCAGGCAGCCCTGACCGTGAGGCCCGAGATTGTCTCCATCACGTCTTTCAATGAGTGGCACGAGGGCACCCAGATCGAGAAGGCCATCCCCAAGAAGACGCCAACACGTTTGTACCTGGACTACCTGCCTCACCAGCCCGGCCTGTACCTGGAGCTGACTCGCCGCTGGGCAGAGTACTTCATCAAAGAGAAGGAGCAGTGGCTGATGTGAGGAGCCTGGCCACGAGGTGCCGATGTCCTGGCCTCCCTGAAGGTGTCACTGTGTGAGGCTCAGCTGTGGTTGGAGACACTCGCTGGCCTCCCAGTTAGCAGTGGGGCACCTCTGGGTGGGCCATCGAGCCTGGGGCCAGTGGGGACCAGAGCTTCGTCCTCAGGCATATGGCACTGGGGTGCTCCGTAGGGATGGGAAGTAAGGCAGGGCTCCCAAGAGGGACCCAGAGAGGCTGGCAGGTGACTGGACTCAGCCCAGGGCTGCTCCACAATTATCCCTTTGAGCTTGGAACTCAGCAGGTTGGTGTCACATAGCAGTCCCCAGGTCACTGCTGTCAAGAGGGTTCAGGGCTCTGGGCAAGCAGGTGCCCTGCTCCCTCTTTGGCCCTCTTCCCATAGCATCTGTCTTCTCCAAGTGAGGGAACCGTATCTGAGACTTCCCAAAAGGGAAATTCTAGGTGAAAGCCCTTCTCAGTAGACCCCTGGACACAATGATCAGGAAATAACCCTGAGTATTTGTACACTCATTCAACACATACTAATGGAGCACCTACTATGTGCTAGGCGCTGGGGAGAGACTTCATATGGGAAGGTTCTTTTCTTCCAGAAGCTTACAGGATCCAGCTTTCCTTATTTGGCATGGCCTTGTAGCTAGTGCCTGAGCAATTTTCCCTTTTTTGCCGTTTTCTCCAGTGCTGGGAGTTCAGTTTTTTCCTCCTCTAAGAAGATACCTCTGTGCCCCAGAGCCCACATTTCCCCAGATGACCATCTAGCTCGAGGGAGAGGACCAGGACATCCTCCCTCCCTCTAGCTGCCTAAACCGAATGAGGCCCACTCGGTGGGGCCATTTTCAGTGCTACTGTGATTTGTAGTAATTAAACATGACATGGTCTTCTCAAGTAAGCATTCCTTTGCTCTCTTCAAGCATTCCTGCACTCTGAGCCCTCCCTCAAATGCTGTGACAGACACATGAGATGGGCTGGCCAGTGTCAGCACAACAAAGAGTGAGTTTGCTTAAGAAACCAGGAGTATAGAGAAGATTTTTAGAGGGTATATTTAACAGTGCTTATTTACAAATAAACGAATCTAGTCATTGTGGGGGCCCTCAGAGCAGGTCCTGGGACACCTTCTTGGCAAGATTTAGGAGCTACTTGGAAATATGTGCATTACTTTATAGGCTCAAGCTTGAATCCCACTTGTGGGACCTGGGTGCAAGGCAGGAGGGGAGGAAGTGGGGCCTACAGATTACCATAGGAGGGGAGGAAGTGGGGCCTACAGATTACCATGGGACCCCCAGCTCCCGTGAGGTAATGGGCACTGTATGCCATGATGGACAGGGCAGATAAGGACAGAAACAGTGCTACAGGGTGCCCTGCAGTACTTCACAGAAACGAGAAACATTGAGGCTTCATTTCACACATGCACGGTTTGACAAATACTAGAAATATGGCAAGCTCAGGGTTAGGAGCAGTAATTCTCATTCATTACGGCCTGGTCAGTTCTCTCAAAGGCTAATCTGTATCGAGAACCATAAAGATGTTCATACACTTTCACCCTATAATCCTAATCCCTGAGGAAATAATTCAAAAGAAGAAAAACTATTTACAAAACATTTTCTATTAAAGAAAAACAAGGTTCAAATAGCCAAGAATAATTCTGTTTAACATTTGGCATACATATGAATAAAGGTTCTGAGTACACAACAGATTCAATAAAGGTATTGTAGGCATAACTCATTATAATTTATTTTATGAATAAATAAAAAAAGCCACTGGCTAAAAAGAGTAGTGAAGATTTGTTTTCCAGTATTCTTTTGATTTGGCCTTCCCCACTCCACCCCCTGCCAACTGAGCTCACTTCCCGCCATCAGAATGCCAACTCTCCACCAGGCCTTAAGGCACACCACACCACCGGCCTCTCTGGTGTAGAGAAAACAATGTCGGGCCTGTGGCTCAACAGTCTTTATCCTATTCTAGGTCCAGCTTCAGGTGCTTAAGTACATGTCTTTGGTCACTGGAGACTTAACATCACCAGCTGGTGCTCTGGCTGATTTGGATCTTAAATGCCACTACCCACCAGAGAGGGGGCTCTGACTGGATTCCAGATCTGTTCCTCAAATTATTTCTCAAAACAGATTTTTAAAAAAAATTTATCAGAACAAGGAATGTTCTCAAACAAAATCTCTAAGTCAGCTTTTGGCTGATACATGAAATCGCAGATAATAGATACGACCTTCCCTACCAGGTGTGAGACGAAACCAGCAGCTTCTGGGACTCGGTGTGCGGCGTTCAGAAAGACAGTGCCTTCAAGAGTCAGGACTAGTGATGCCACAGCCCCAGTGGCCTCTCTCAATGAGGCCGTGCCAGTCCCCAGTGGACAGACACATAGTGTCCAGCACCAGTCCTTGGGCCTTCCCCCTACCCAAGATGCAAAAGCAGGATCAGCATGAGGGGAGGAGCCCGTACTTCTGCTGGAGGATGGCTGTAGTACTCTCCAGGGCGCTGAGAAAGAAAAACGGAGGGCAGTTAAAGTCTGACTTCTCAAAGCCCCGAGCCCACCAGAGTCTGCTGATCAGTGACCTCTAAACCCTCAGGTCTTAAATACGCTCTCGTCACCAAATCCGGGATGAACCCTTTGAATCCTCAAAAAGCCAGCAAATGCCAGCAAACTCAGTCCATCCACCACTTCTCCAAACCTGTCCACCCCACCCAGGACAAGACAGGAGTGCCAGTCCTTATTTTATTAAGGCCTTTTTTTTTTTCACCTTCCAACCTTCCTCAAATTCTTTCCCCGTGCCATAGCAGACTCACCAGCCTGGACGAATGATGCCAAACTTTCCAGGTACAGACAAATCAACCACAGTTGAGCCCAGGCGATACTCAGGGCTCTGACCGTCCCCAATTGGTCCCCCATCGATGACGAGGGACAACTGAGGCCAGAGGTCCTGGAACTCCTGAGAAGAGGGAGAGGAAGAGCATGGACACCACCCCTGGCATCCACAATGTCGTCACCGTGCATGCAACGTGCACAAGGAGACAAAGCCCGCACACGTCTAAACAGGAGGTGTCTTCCTCTAAGCAGGGAAGGAACCTCCTTCAGTTAAGATCTGTCAGCATCTAGGACATGGCATCCTATGGGGTTTGGAGCTGCCCCAGGTTAGCACTTCAAGGAACACCTATATAGAGCTTAAAAAAAAAAAACCTCACTATGCCAAGAGGAGCTTGCACACCGGGCTTCTGTTAGGGACATATGGGTCTGATGACTGGAGGTCTAGGTGGATGTCCAAAGATACAGGCTTTTACCCTGAACTTTCGCCCAAACTTCTGAGTCAGTGCATGCAAGTTACATCATCCAGCACATCTCCTCTCAGGAGAACTCTGGGTAAGGGCAGGGAGAGGAAGGCAGGGTGTATTCTGCACACGCGTGACACCAGCTCTCAATCCTTGGGTTGTGGGAAGGACAGCCCCTCCGAAATCCGTGGTCTGAACTGTTAACTGGGTTAGAGCATCACCCACTCTCCCCGCCACCACCACTCATGAAAACCCGGCAGTGGTGGCTAAGCCTGGGCATTTGGGATGGAGGAGCATAACCCCAGTTACTGCACTGGACAGGTCAACTGTTTGCTGACAAGAATACCCCCACCCCCATCCCCACTGCTTTGGGCAGAGCCACCAGGTAAAGCCTGCAGTCCCAGAATAAGAAAGGATGCTGGACTCTCAGTTTCTAAGGCCCCTGAAGCCACTCTCTAGGTCTGGACATGAAAAACCCTATCACTGTGCTGTGTTTTACATTTAAATTCAGAAAGAAGAAAAGTGGTAAGTGACATCATTTTTTTTTTTTTAAATTTTATTTATTTATTTGAGAGAGGGAGAGCTCATGTGCACACAGCAGGGACATTGGCAAGCAAAGGGAGAGGGAGAAGGAGGCTCCCCACTGAACAGGGAGCCTGATGTGGGGCTAGACCCCAGGGCCCTGGGATCAGAACCTGAGCCAAAGGCAGATGTTTAATCAGTTGAGCCACCCAGGCACCCCTGTAATTGACATTTCTATGTGTTGTCATTCGTTCCAAGCTATGCAGTCAAGACAGAATTAGGATGGATTCTTTGACCTGGCTAATGGCCAGGGAAGAGAACAGAGTCAGGAGTCCCTGGGCCAAGTGATTTAACTTTTTGGAGACTTAACTTTCTTTACAGCACTGTTATAAAGACATAGTGCCTGACTATACTTTCCAACAGCTACCCCCACAAAAAAAGGGAAAGAATTAGATTCACCATGACGTTCCTTATTATTAAAAAGACAAGAAGAAAACATCAATTCTTCCCCTCACCTCTCAAGTTTTTCAATTAAACCTTTCCAAGATTCTTTAATTTGGATCCCCCCACCACGCTACCCCACCCCTGCCAACCAGACAGACCTCCCACCATCAGACTAAATGGATGAAACTCCTGCAAGGTGTTCCGGGGAACCATCAACCCTACTGACTCAGAGGAAACTGTGTCTGCACTGGTGATGTTTCTGCGGGGAGGACTGGGTAACTTACCTCGACATTCAGAGAACTGGCCTGGGAGCTCAGGTTGGCACTGGTAAGAGCGAGTGGTCCCCCGAACACCTGGACCAAATCCTGTATGAAGGCATGATCAGGAATCCGGATGCCTACGAGCTATGAGGCAAGGGGAAAGAGGATAGTCAGGTTGGAAGGGGTGGGGTATGGCTCTCGCCTGGATCCTAGTGAAAGCCACATGGCAGGAGTCTGGGGACACAGGAAAAACTCTGACTCACAGGAGTAAAGGGGTTCAGGTCCTTATTGAGCTCCTTGGAGCGTTCCAACACCAGGGTCACTGGTCCTGGTAGTAAGTCTTTCAGGAGTCCCTCAGGTACTCTCACATGGCAGTACCTGAAAAAACAGAGATGGCACAAATCTACCCAAGAATGAAGTCTCTGCTGGTCCTATTCCAGACGGTAGGCAGATCTAGAAAAAGGGAACCTGGGAACTACAATGGGTTCTGTCTTCCCTCTTCACCTCCCTAAGACTTTGAGAAGGCAGTGCACCAGAGGAACACCCACGGCTTGGAGCCCACATGCCTCTGGTCTCCGGGACTACAACAGCTACACCGTTATCACGCTCCGTGTTTCATTTTCTTCCAAGCATCCTCATCGCGTTTGTTTCCTTTGTTGCCGTTCTTAAACCGTGGGAGTCCTGACCCCCTCCCCTCATCATCACAAAATCGCCAGGAGGATAGGGACCCTGCCTGCCTCGTTCATCGCTGCGCCCCAGCACCTCTCAGGGACTGGAAGACATTAAGTGCTCAATACACATTTCCAGTTCCGGATTCCTGGGTGAGCCTGGACAAGCCCCTCCCGCTCTCTGCGCCTCAGTCTCCCAAGCCTGTCACCGGAAGCCCCTCCCGCGGTGCCGCCCCCAGCGGGGCCGGGTCGGGGCGGCCTCACCTGTAGACGTCGGCCACGCGGCCCAGGCAGACGGCCAGCGGCTTGGCCTCGCTGCGGCCTTTGAGGCGGTACACAGCGCCCAGTGCCGCCGAGCAGCTCGCCGAGCAGGCCAGGCCGTACAGCGTGTCGGTGGGGACGGCCACCACGGCGCCGGCGCGCAGCTCGGCCACGGCGGCCCGCAGCGCCTCGGTCCAGCCGGCGCGCTCCGGGCTTGCGGCCCGCACGGCCCCGCTCCCTGGGAGCCGGAACAGCCGGGCACCCGGCGCCGCCGCAGCGGGGCTCGGCGGGCGGAGGAGGCGGCCCCTCCGGGCGGAGCCCGCCGGCCCCTCGCTCAACCCCACGCTGGCAGCCACCGCGGCCCTCAGCCCCCTGCACGGACGCGCCAGAGACATCCGCCAAGGCCCGCTTCCGGGAGGAAGTGACGCGCCCATTCAGCTTCCGGCTGGGGAGGCTCGGCCCCACCTCCGCGCCGGGCAACTTAAAGGGACCGCGACCCCCAGGAGGATTGAAGGAGACCGGTGGGGACGGGGCGGGGCGCAGCTTTGCGGAGCCCTAGCGCAGCGCTGGGGAGGGGGGCGGCCGAAAGGGGGGCGGTGGTCGGGCCGCGCAGGCGGAGATGGAATGGGGCCCGGGCTCAGACTGGTCACGGGGGTGAGAGGGGGCCCGTCGGGGCGGGGGGAAGGGGCTCGGACCCCGCGCGAGCGCCGGCCCTGACCGTGTCTGTCGCTCTCTCCCGGGCAGGGAGGCTGCCGGCGTGGACCGTGGGAAGGCGGGGCTGGGGCTCGGCGGGAGGCCACCCCCGCAGCCGCCCCGGGATGAGCGCGCCCAGCAGCTGCTGGACGCGGTGGAGCAGCGGCAGCGGCAGCTCCTGGACACCATCGCCGCCTGCGAGGAGATGCTGCGGCAGCTGGGCCGCCGGCGCCCGGAGCCGGCTGGTGGCGGGGTCAGTGCCCACCCCGGGCTGGGCCTGGGAGGTGGGAACTGCCCCGTGGCTGGACTTGCTAAGCCCTAGCTTGCCCTGGAGGGTGGAAGAGTGCCCCTACCGCCTTACCCCCGAACCTCCTTTCATCTGGGCGAGAGGCTTTGAAAAAGTTAAGTGCTATCCAAATGCCAAGTAGCCATGCCCTTGCGGGGCCTAATCCAAGGCCTTTCCTCCCAGCCTCACTTTTCCTTTCTATTCCAACCAGAACGTCTCAGCCAAACCCGGAGCACCTCCCCAGCCAGCTGTCTCCGCCAGAGGTGGCTTTCCAAAGGATGCTGGCGATGGAGCTGCGGAGCCCTGAGCATCCCTGATGGGCGCCCTGACTTCTCTCCCTCCCGGGGCTGGTGGCTGAACTCTAAACAACTCCCTTCAATAAAGGGGCCAGTCTTCACTGGCAGTGGCTGGTACTTGGCTCTCAGCCTGGGGTGGCAGCTCTGCTAGCAGCTGGGTTCACTCCCACTTCATCCTGGCTGAAGGCAGTGCTGAGCTTTGAAATGTAGCCAATGAATACCCTGTCTGATTACCCGGATTTGGGCAGACCAGCAATTCTCTCCAGAGTGATCTGGCCTGCTTTGGGGGATCCAGGTGGTGTTACATGTCCATTTCATGCTTTGGGGGCTCCTAGCCCCCACAAAACACTTTTAGCAGAGCCTTGATTAAAAGGAAAACTGCAGACTTTCCTGGTGACCGACCTTTCCTTTCTGTCCCCTAAGACTCAGCTGGGGAGGGGAGGGGGGGTAAGTAGAGGAAAATCATCAACCATGGGTAGGTTTGGGAAGAAATGCCACAGATACTACCAGATTTAAATAAGCATTTAATTAGGATTTCATTAGTATTTAATATTGCTTTTTCAATTCCAAAAAGTTAAATTTTCACTTCTTAGCAGATATTTTGAAGTACAATATTAAGTTTATACAAAATGAGCAATTAAGCAAACACCATTATTTCACATTCTTCAAAAATACAAATTCATATTTACTCTTTTTTGGGTTTGGAGGTTTCTTCCTTTGGAAGTACTGAACCTGTAACATTTTCATATCGCTCGGTGGAAGTCCGTTGTTCCCATGTTTCACACTTCAATAAATTTGATAGGCTTTCACATAATCCAAATAAAACCATTTGAGATTTAAAAACTGTCACCAAGACCTCCGGCCCATGACTACTAGTGTGTGTCAAAAAAAGAAGGCTCTCTGTGGGTCTTGCCTTTCCTGGCCAGATGCGAGCCAGGGATTCAGCAAAACCCTGTTTCCAGCCACCTTCCCCAAAAAAGAGACTTGGAAGAGTTGACAGGGAAAGGTAACAGCCACCTTGAACTCTGACCCTCCACCCCCACATTCTCCAAAACACAACAAAGGATGTAGACTGTTGAACCAAAGGCACCCCGGGGAGGCCTAAGGACGCGGGAGAAGGGCAAGAGAGGCCTCTGACTTGGCACCACTATGAGGATAACAAGAATATTGCAAAAAACACCCCTGGGTTTTGGTGAAAAAAGGTTTTATGAAAAAATTTCCCGTAAGAAAAAGAGTAGAAACTGCATTGAGCTGAGAAAGTGACACTACATTATCACCCAATTTTTGGCCCAGCAGGCACACCACCAAAAGGGCAGTGTGTGGTTTTAAACTTTGCTTCCAGTAAAAAAAAAAACTTGTACTATGTACACACTGACGTAAGATCCAGTTTAATTTGCATTTTTCAGTGCAGACTGAGAAGCCCTCTGGAACAGGAGTTAACAGTGAGAAATGCCCCAATAGTGATCGTCAGCTTCCCCAAGGGGCATGAGAGGAAACACGACTCTCCCTGTCCCCCAAAACTATGCAAGAGGAAACAGGCTAAACTGACTACCAACCAGAAATATGCAAAATTCCGTTTTGTTGCCTCCCCTGACCCCCAGCCCAATATTTAGGGAATGGACAATTTCCCATCTATGTCACAGCAGGACCATTTGCATATTGATCTGTGGAAATCCTTCTGCTTTGGCTGAAGTGTTATGTCAAAACTTCTCTATTCTATCGTAGCCTGAGAATTGAAGATAAAATGGGGGGGTACTCCCCCCCAAAAGGGAAATATGGGGGAAGGAAGAAAGTCAAAAAAGCAGACTATTAACAGCTTTGTTTACTGGATTTAACAAGGTTGGAGACCTTTTTTCTTAAAGAACCAACGCGGGTGGTGAGGGGAGCCGTAGGGAAATGGCACATGTTGCCCGCTCCCCCACTACCACCACAACCTCCCAGATATGTTTCTGATTGGTGGTGGAGGAAAATGTAACTCTAGGAATACTGTTGCAGTTCCACAAATCAATGGTTTCAGTGACTCTGGAGAAGTCTTTAAGATTAAGGACAATGAACGTGATTGCAAATAGAAAAGTCTAGAAGGTGCCAGGTTTCTACCTAGGAACAACCTGTTCCTTTTAGGCATCATTTTGTAATGGTGAAGGTGGGGCAAGATGGCAAGGGACCAAGAGAAAGGGCCTCAACAGTCAGCAGAAGGAAACAGGACCCGCAGCAGTTCTTCAGAGAGCCTGAGGGGGCGCCCTCGGGCACACAGGGAAGGCTTGCATAGATTGAAGCAGTTGCTGAGAATGCATAATAGTGTTTCCCTATAGACAGCCTCACAGCCCACAGCTGATCAGAGCGGAAAAACACGGCCAGGCCAGGGCCACATGGGACAACGACCGTCAAGCTACACATATTGCACCAAGGTAAGTGCTTTTCTTTTCACACCTCAATTTAAATTTTTATTCTGAGCAAAAAATAAAACTTTGTGGAAAGTATATATATGTATATATATATACACAAAAGAAATTGCAGCAATTGGGTTAAAGATAAAATAACCTAAAGTGCTTTTTTATTTTATTATTTCTTTAATATACCAATATGAGGTTCTGCAAACTCATCCCTCTGGACACATTCAGCATTATACAAAGTCTCTCAGGAAAACCCACCCACACCCTCCATGATCCCCATCAGCCCACTGCCTTGACCCTGAAGGTAAAACTCCAATCTACTGACTTTCCCAGAGCTGGTGGAGAGAAGTCCCTGGCTTCTACGCAGAGAGGTTGTCACGCCTTAAGGCCCCTCCTGGGCTTTGTACCATGATCTCTTTCTAAAGGGAAAGGAGTGGAATTTAATAAATGACACCAACTCCTGTCACCAAACAAGCGATGCCCCCTTGAGGCTGACCAGATTCCTCTCCCCTCCCACCCCCACCCAGGATAGGCAGGGCCATTCTCCCTCGATGTCCCAGCCACCTGTTGGGGAAGGGCCCACATCACTAAGGCAGCTTGCGGGTGCCAGCCGGTCTCCTACCCCTTCCTAAGTCCATGAACTCCAGTCCCTGGTGCTGACAACACCCTGTAAAGGGGTGGTGGAGCTGGAGATGCCAGTGGGGGCTGGAAGCATACATCTACCAGGTGGAAATGGCTAAGGTTACCATGGTTAGAAAAAAGGCTTGATTTTACCTGCCCGAAGTCTGCAGCTCTTCCCTAACTTCACCACAGGGTCATTCCTGGGTTTGGGACAGCACACTCTCCATGAAGTCTTGCTCTAGCTCCACTGTAGCCAGTGGCCTGCTCCCCACCCCCTCCCACCCAAGGTTCCTGGCACCAGAGGCCAGGCTTTGCAGGAGGTGATGGGGGAGGGAGAGCTCTGGAAGAGAAGGAAAGACTGCCTGTCACGTGGAAAAAACCTGCTCTTCACAACCGCTCACTAGCATTTTAAGCACATTCCTGATTTTTCAAAAGCTAATTGGCTCTGATAGTCCCCCTTGTAATTTTGAGTCACCCTCAAAAGGCAGATACTTCAACTAGATAAATCTGTCAGCCTAAATACTGTTTGAAATGCTTCTTCATCGCCCCCAATCTTTGGAGAGTAGAAAAGCCAATGACCTCGCTAGGCCGAAGAGGAGCACAGCTCTGGCTAGCTAGAAAGAAGTGATCATGAAACCACGGACACTTCCAGTGACCTTCCCTGGGCTCCTGTTTCCCACCTCAGCTCCCAGGGAACCGAATCCCAGGTGCCCCTAGGCTGGCTATGTAGGGAGGTCATTTGTGCCCTCTGATATGAGATATCTTTGGGACCCTGTCGCATTGCTCTGTCTGAAGTTGTAGCAAAAACAGCCTCAAAGCTTCCTATGGGTACAAGACCCGGAGACAGCCATGGATAACCCACACTCAGCAACTAGTTTTCCAAGAAGACTAAGCCACTGTGGTAATAGAAGATTCCTTCCCCCTTATCAACTTCTGCTAAAGTCAGTGGTCACCAGAACCCACCAGCCTTTGGAGGAGGGGAATGCAGGTCAAGAAATGGATTCTCTGGCTAGACTCCTGGAATGAGAAACCACCAGCTGCCTAAGGGAAAGTCCTTTTCTCATGGCAGTAACAACATTTACTACATCTGCCCTCCCATCCAACTCTGTCCCTGAAATTCTGTCAAAGGCAGGGCCTCTGGGGCCCCAGGTGAATGATCAGCTCTGGATACTGTCTTGGCTGGCCCTGAGTAATAGCTCAGAGAACACAAGAGTGACACATGCAGATCTCTGTACGTTAGGGAATGGAAAAAGAAGACAAAATTATGGCTGAGCTCTGCCTGACACTGTTGACTCAGGAGAGCAGCTGTGTTTGTGGACCTCTTTTCCTTGCCCAAGGCAGGAAACGGGCTCTTGGAGGCAGAGGCCTAGTCTTGACCCTGGGCCAGGCCTCATTTCTGAGCTCTGTGAGCTTGGTGAGCACTCATGACTACGTTAATATAGCAGGTTGAGAGAAACCTTCCATTTTAGTGTGAATTGGATTTTAGGTTTTATTTTAAAGAGGCAATGACTTAGAGCCAAAGGCAGACAGATGGATATAATTCTATACACAAATCAAAAAAAATTTTTTTTCCTATAACACAACTTAATGAAACATTCCAAATGAGATAACTTATTGCAACATTTCAGGCTTTTTGGTGGAAGGGGGATTTTTGTTTTGTTTTACCCTGAGTAAAAGATCATCGTTTTGTGGTTTCTGTTTGTTTGTTTAGAAATCACATGACTAAGCCAAGCAAGTCACATCCTTCTTTGCACTGTACTAGACTGTATGCAAAATCCAGAGGGGTAAGAGGCGGAGATTGGAGGGGCAACCAAAAGCCTGGCTAGAACCTGGAACCAGGACACCTGGCCTGCCAATTACATGCCACCTTAAAAAAGAAAACAAAACAACAACAAAAAACTTCCTTAAAGCTGCACCTTTTCCCGGATAAGCAAAATGCAGCTCTTCTGCTCTGAGGAAGAAAATACTATTAAAGGCAGGCAGACCACGACCCAGCCACTGGCCATAAGCCACATGTCCACTCTAGGACGAAACAGGGAGGTTCCCCAAGAAAAATTCACTGCGATCTGCAAGCCCTGGCCGACAACCAAGAGAGGCAAAGAACCAGGAAGGCAAAGACTGGGATGACGTGGCTAGAGCCTGCTCTGCACACGCATAGACAGACAGCAGTCAACAGCCCGTCCAGGGCTGCCAAACCCGATCCCCCACACAGCCTCGGGCCAGGCTTTTCGCTACCCACCGGGCTGCAGCCAGCAGCTGGGTGACACCTGCCACAGCAACCCTGAGCTCCACCGACACCAACAGCAAACAACAAAACCACCTCACCCAGTCCCTGTCTGGCTCACAGCTGTCTGACCTGCCTTGGCCATGCCCCCTCTGATGAAGCCAGGGTCTGGCTTCCCAGGCTCCCAGCTGCGGCCTCAGACTCAAAAGACACACAGGGAGGGAGGAGCAACACCCGACCCGCTGAACTCCGCTGCCCAACCACAGAGACCCCAGTGCAAGTGATGGGCAGCATCAGACTGATGGAAGCCACACCCTTTCATTTCGAATGTTTATGCATACGAGTAACCTTAGTTTCCAAGTTCACATGACAATAAGCAAAAGTGACATACAGTGCAGCCAAACAGTTCATTTATAACTTAGCTTTTTTTGTTTTTTTTTTTTTTGTTGGTTTTTTTTTTTTTTTTCCAAAGATCAGTTCCTTAAAATGGATGCTCCTGGGATATGACTAAAGAAAATACGTCTGAAAGGTGAGGATTTCAAACAGTAGATTTCTTCATCCTTTGAACTGCTGACCCACTCCCAGTGAGGCAGGCACCGGCCCTTCCACCTCCCGCTCACTCCTCCTTTCCTGGAGGTGTGTGCATGTGGCCCTTTCACTTGGAGAAGCTGGTCAGGCCCATCTCCTCCTCCCCCTGCAGTAGTGCTTCAATGGGAATCAGATTGGACGGGGTGTCCAGGCTCTGGAGGGACAAAAACTCTGACACATCCATGGCACTTAATGTTTCTGTCTGAGGGTCTGAAGGAGTCTCGGCTTGTCTGCTTTGCTCACAGGAAGAGGGTACAGCAGAGGGTGTCGACAGGGGGTCAGGGGGCGAGGAAAAAGTCTGTGGTGGTAGCTTCAGGCTGGGCCCGTCAGGAGGCTGGGGGTTCGGTTCTGCAGGGGGTGGGGAAGAACAGCCCTTCCTCCTGCCCGCCGCCCGCTCCTTGGCAGAGTCCCGGCACGCGCACTGACACTGACATGCCTCCTCTTGTTTGATGATGATCACAGGAACACTGAGGCCAATCTGCTGTACAGAGCTCCCTGCGAGAGAGGCAAGAGACACTGCTCCTCAAGTAGCCGCAGGCAGGGGCGTGAAGGACTGGGGCGGGGGTACAGACTAGGTGAGCGCCGAGGGCCACAGAGGCAAGAACCGTGGGGGAGGGAGGATGCCATGCTCCAGGCTTCGTTCTGTCTGACACTCCCCATCTCCTCCAAGGCAAAGCCCCTTTTCCTCAGAAAGCTACACACACCATCTAGATGACCCTGTACCTCCAACTTTGTTTCCGGCCATTCTCCCTGGTACCCTCCATGCCAGCCACAGCAGATGCCTCCCTTTTCCTGACATGTTCTTCATACCTCTGGGACTCTGGGCTCTTCCTTCTGCCTGAACTCCCCACACAGAGCTGTTTTTCTGGAGAACTTACTCTTCTTCTCCCTGAAGACCTAGCTCATCCCCTCTCCTGAGGCTGCCAGGCTGGGATGCCTGCAGGCTCCCACCTAGGGCTGGCCCGAGAGCAGCCAGCCCACCAGCTTCCTGTCTGTGTGCCAGGAGCTCCTGCCTCCCTTCGCACCTCTCTCCATACTGTGTGGGATGTGCAGTCTGAGTCCCCCTTGCCTAGGACCGAGCTCCTGGACAGCCTCTTGCTCACTCTGGCATCCCAGTCTTGCACACACAGTGTGTGTGGGGGGGACCCCCTTTACACTGCCAGCCTTGTGCTCACGCATGCTCCTGCTCTTTTGTGTGTGTCTGTGTGTTCTGCACACGCACACTCTGAAATCAGGCTGTGTGTGTCTCAAAAAAATTAGAGGCCAGGGAGGCAGGAGAACAGAGTAGAAGTCAGGCGCCTGAGAACCAGGGCTCTGACTCTGGCCACAAACTCTCTTAGGACTCCAAAGGAGTCATTTCATCTTTCAGGGCCCTGTTTCTTAATCTATAAAATAGTTTGAAAAAAAAAAGGGGGGGAAGTTTTTGCTCTGTATGAGTCTCTGACCCAGATGCTATTTCTTCATTACTGTAATTAGAAAAGAATCCAGTGAATTAACAGCTGCCCTCTTCGGCATTAACTGTGAGTCAAATTTTCTTCTGGTCACACTTAAAAGCTGTATCTGAGAGGGAAAGAACCACTACTCCTTAAGTAAAAGTTAAATGTGGTTATTTATGCCATAAGTGCGCTAACTTACGAACTATACGATCTGACAAATGTGAGATTTTAAAAACTGGGGCAAAGCAACAATGAACTCTGCCTCAAGGGGCCCTGAGAGCTGGCATGCTTTTAAAGCCCCCCCACAGTTACATACCTGTGCTACTGGCTACTGGTACTGCCGTGGTAAAAAACACCTTCTCGACTTTAGATGCTTGCTGCTGGGGAGGAAGAAAAAAAAATCACATGTATGGCCACTCAAGTATGGCAGATCTCCAAGGACCTGAAGCCTGCCCAATTGTACTGGTCATCCAAGAGGACAGAAAACCCTCAGTGTTCAAGGGTTTTTGCACTGAGTGATGTTTTGTTTGTGCTGACATGAGGTCACTGCACTGTTTGACATTCAGTGCTGATGGTGCAGCTGGCTTTGTCCCCTACTACTTGGCTGTCTCCCAGCTGCCCAATCTAGTAGGTTCTGTCTGCCCAAGGCTCTGCCAAGGTTGCTTTGCTTAAGCTTCTCACAGGGAACCCCAGGGCTAGCTTCCCTACAAGGCCTCCACTGCCACCACACCCCAATACTTCTGTGAGGCTGGAAAGTTCTTTCGTCTCGTCAAGGATCAAGCTGCACGCTAAGGACCGGCTAAGATGTCCTCTCACTAGCAGAAGAGCCCTGTGAGGTGTGCTGTAAGCTGCACAGGGTAGCAGCTCCAGGGTGGGCTCTGGCCTCAAGTTCAAGCCCCACTACCTCTTAGTTGTTGAGGGCAGGCAAGTGATTTTTCTTAGAGTCTCAGTTTCCTCATCTGTAAAATGGGGATAATAACCAAAGGACCTCCCAGAGGGCCCCTGTGAAGGTGAAATGAGAGGAGGCGTGTGGAGCCTGCAGGACGTGGTGAGCCCACAGCAAACATAAGCGATTTACATTCTATGGGGCGGACCACAGAGTCAGGCCTGGAGGCCACCCCTTCCACTGTGGTAACACTTCCTGTTACACTGGCTACAGGATTTCTACTTTCTTCCAGTAGTTATCTTAGAAAGACTTTGTATTTTATCCCTTTTGGTTGCGGGGAAAGGGTCCCTTTAGGCGGAGTCTAGGAGGAATGTGAGAGCTTTTGGCTAAGTTATAGGAGCTGACACTATAAAATGATGGTGGAGAAACGAGACCCATATTTAAATACACAATAATGAATTGTATGGAAAAGGAATGACACCTGCCCCATGCAGCTCCCTAGGGCAGATGCAGAAGAAAACAAAAGTAAAAATGACATGGAGCAGATTGGATTACGACACCAAAAAGGCCCTTCCAGTGACTCTGGCACTCTAAACATGGAATCAGGTGGCCTCCAGAAGTGGCTGACACCTGATCTATGGAATCCGAACACTGTGGTCTCACTGTTTAGCCCCAGACTACCCTTCCAGTTTGACAGCGTCATATATCCACCCAGCCATTCTCCGACTTAGTATATCGTTTTCTCCATCTGTTTCCTCCTCTTTCCTCAAGGCTCACCTGCCCTGGATGGCTACCCAACAAGCCTCGATCCTCTGCACCCCTCATCTGGCAGCACAATGTTGTAGTCAGGAGCACGGGCTCTGAGACTGAGCTGTCTATGCTCAAATCGCAGCCTTGCCACTTATGAGGTGTATGACCTTGAGCTAGTCACTTAACTTCTCTGGGCCTCAGCTCTCCATTGGTAAAATCATATCTACCTCCTAGGATTACTGAGATTAAATGAGCAATGCACTGAAAAGTGCTTAGTTAGCACAGTGGGTGACATTCAGACATACAGACATCAAGAGACTGTGAAAATATCAGTGGCTGCTAAGGGAGAGGGGGACGGGAGAAGTATGTGAAGAACAGGGAGTTTTAGGGTGGTGAATCTACTCTGAATACAGTAATGGGAGGCATGTGACATCGTGCATTTGTCAAAACCCACAGAACGGTGCACACAAAGAGTAGGCCCTAATGTAAACCATGGACTTTGGTTAGTAGTAATATATCGATACTGATTCACCAGTTGTTAACAATGTGCCAGATTAATGCAAGATGTTACTAACACGGCAAACTGGGTAGTGGTGGTTGAGGGCGGGTGGCCAGAGAGTATATACAAATTCTCTGTACCACTTGTTCAATAAAATCTTAAAAAAAAAAAGTAATTTAAGAATAATGTACATACGGTAACAACTGGCACGTGTCAGACCTTCAATTTCAAAAAGTGCTTAATCAGCACAGTGAGCCCTTGTACATAGTAAGGGTTCAATAAATCACTGCTGTTATTTTTTATTACCATTTTTATTATTATTTGGCCCTTTCCCTACTGATAATGTTAAATCTGAGGCATTTTAGCCTCTTTAACTAGAATGTTCAGTTTTTATGAAAAAGAGATCATGATTTCCACTCTTCTGTATCCCCAAAAGTATCATGCATGGTACCTGGTAAATACCAGGCCCTCGGGGTACCCGGGGGGCTCAGCTGGTTAAGCATCTGCCTTGGGCTCCAGTCACGATCCCAGGGTCCTGGGATGGAGCCCCCGCTTAGCAGGGGAGCCTGCTTCTCCCCGTCCCTCTCCCTCTGCCCCAGCTCCTCTGCTCGCTCTCTCTCCCTCTCACTCACTCCTTCAAGTAAATAAATACAATCTTTAAAAACAAAAACAAAACCCAGGCCCTCAAAAATATATTTAACTGAGTGACCAAGTTATTTCCTTCGTCACTGAAACGAAACACTTCTGTAGAAGCCGGCTCTCGAGGAGGCCCTGGGAGCACAGATTCACTCTCTGACCTGGCCAAAGCTGTGCTTTCCAACTGATGGGTTCTGACCATCCCCGCACATCAGTCTGACTCTGCCTTGGAGAAGAACCCGGTTTCCTAAGTTGTTCTTGGGCCTCTGCAGTCTGCTGACTGCTCTGCTCTCCTAGAAGGGTGCCGCGACACTGGAGATGGGATCTTCATTCATGTGCCTGCTACTGCCTGGCAGAATGGGAGGGCTTGTCCTCTGCTTCCCTACTGCGGGTCTGTATCATGGCATTCTCTGGATTTCTACCACTCGCTCATGGGGACAAGGCCAAGAGGCCAAATCACAGGTTTCATGGCCGATATGGTAACTGTGTTCCTTTCTGAAGCAAAACCTGGGAACACGTTCCCTACATACAGATGCTTCACCCCACCGGATCTGTTCAGACAGAGTACTTACAATTTGTTCCTGGTTTTGCGGTGAACTGGTGGCACCATTTAAGATCCACTGTAGGTTCTGTTCTCCCATGACCAGGCTGGACTGCAGGATGGCCGTGCTGGGCGTCGGGGTGATGGTGATCGTGGGGTTGTGAGTCAGGACAGAGTTGGCGCCCAGGGGCAAAGTCTGGACCATGGCCGGCAGGGGCTCAGTAGTACTTTGGGACTGGGGTGGTGCCGCCACGGCCGGTGGTGCCGCCGCCGCAGCCCCGGCAACGACAGAGAGTCCTGGTACGATGGGCTGCGGGGCCTGAGGGTGCGGGAGAAACTCTTGACGATTAGCAGCAAACTGTGTGCTGTGGGGGACAGGCACTTCTGGAGGTTGGAAGAGAGCAGAGGGGTTGCCAAATGCAGCTTGCCGCGAACCAGTTCCTAGGGAAGGAGCAGGCGGAGGAGCAGACGGTGCTGAGGCTGGTAGCAGAGGCTGGGGTGGCTCGGACATGCCAGGCTGCAGTACAAGCGGGAGAGATAAAGATGCTGAATTTCCTGTGGATGGCGGAACATCACTGACTGACTCTGCATCACCATTAAAACTTTCAATCAAGGCAGCTGGTAAGAAAAAGAAATAGAAATATATATACATATCCCAAGCCTTACAGGAGTCCACAAAAACACAGTCATCATGGCGACACCGAAGATAGCTGAAGTCCGTTAGAGCCAAAAGCTTCGTTCCTAGAAGGCTGGCCTCCTGCTTTCCCTTTAATAACCCCTCCAGCCGAAGCACCAGGCTTCATGACCAACCTCGCTTTCTACATGTGAAGAACTAGTATGGGCTTTATCATCAGGGAAAAAAAAAAATTATTCTAAGGCTTTTCTGGAAAAGAGACTAGACATCCCTTTTTGGCATAACCAGCAAACACACTTTCTGACTGCTGTGAAGCTTCAGGGACAGATTTTCATTCAAACACAGAAGGATCTAGGCATCTGATATTCGTGGATCCTGCCCACTCGTGAGCACAGTGTCGCTTCAGAAGAGCGAGCTCACAGCTCCTCCTGCTTCTGAAAGCCAATAAGAGAGTCTGAAGAAGGAGACCCTCTTCTTTTGAAGGGCTAGGGAAAGTAGGCCCTCAAGGACTCTTGCTGGGGGAAGGAGAGGAAAAGATGGAACGGAACAAAAGGCTCATACTTCCCGGACCCCTCACCAAATGCATGTGTTGTTTAAGGGAACTAAAATCTACTTCACGGCACCTGCCACGGTGTGTCACCCAGGGGTACTCCCTTGCCCGGTGCCAAGACGTGAGCAGGAAGAAGAGTCTATGGCACAAACCTGTCTGTTGAGGATCTTCCTGAATTGCCGTGTCATCGGAATTCTGGAACATAGATTCGAAGATGATTGCTGGTGAAATTGTGCTGAGGTCCTGGCCCTGTGATAGACAGAGACAAAGACGTGAAGCTTGTCACCCTGAGGCAATTCTTCACCAGAACAGAACACAAAGCAGCAGAACTAGAATGATCTTTTTTTTCTTTTTTTAAAGCATCGCTATTTTTTTTTAAAGATTTTATTTATTCATTTGACAGATAGAGATCACAAGTAGGCAGAGAGGCAGGCAGAGAGAGAGAGGAGGAAGCAGGCTCCCTGCTGAGCAGAAAGCCCTATGTGGGGCTCGATCCCAGGACCCTGGGATCATGACCTGAGCCGAAGGCAGAGGCTTTAACCCACTGAGCCACCCAGGTGCCCCTAGAATGATCTTTTTTGGTATGTTTCTTTTTTCTAACTTCTCCATTTCCAAGGTGACATCTAGTTCCCTAAACCTCAGACACTGGCGATTTGGGTCCTCAGATATTCTAAACAGGAGCCCACAAACTATGACTTGTAGGCTGTGTGCCCGTTTTGGGAAGTAAAGTTTTACTGGAATGATGCATGCTTGCTCATTAATTTCCATGCTCCTTTCATGCTCTGATGGCACAGCTGAGTTTTGTCAGAGACTCTGTGGTCCGCAGAGCCAAAAATATTTACTATCCAGCCCTTTCCAAAAAAGGAGATTCCTGACCCCTGCCCTAAAAGAAGACCAAATCCTTCCTAAAAATGGGATTGTATAATATCTATTACCTGCAACCTGCTCTTCTCATGTAATAATAATGTACTGTGAATATCCTTCAAGGTCATTACATAATACCTATGAGAGTCTAACAGGTATGCATGGCTATGAATCAGGCAACAGAAAGAAACTTGTCAGGAGAGGCAGTAGTTATCGCCTTATACTCACTATTGTTTGTCACTGCAAGTTTCTTTGTAATTAAGAATTAAGAAAACGTCAGAGGCATTTTTTAAAAAGATAAAATGGGGGGGGTGGAAGCCCAAAAAACATATAATGCCCTAAGGGTCTGACTCCTGATAGGCACCAAATAAAATGGCCACCTCCAGGCTTCTCCGTGGTGACGGGGAGGGGACAGCAATTCTTCTCCCTCCAGTCCGCCTCCGCCCCACAGCTGGTAGGGCAGGAGGGACAGAGGCAGGTGCCTCCAGAGCAGGCAGGTAACAGAAGTCATGAAGCCAGGCTGGCAGGGACAGGAGGCTGAGGAAAACTGGGGAGCGTGTGCCCCCGGCACTTCAAGGGCTTCCGAGGAATGCTGC
Organism: Taxidea taxus jeffersonii; assembly: GCA_003697995.1. NCBI lineage: Eukaryota > Metazoa > Chordata > Mammalia > Carnivora > Mustelidae > Taxidea > Taxidea taxus. Next base: position 34,537 of record RCUC01118187.1, read on the forward strand.
CCTGTGATGAGCAGACTGGCGACTTCCAAAGCTCAAGAATGGTCTGAAATGTGGATTTTCATGTGAAATCTACTGATCTGTAATTAAAAGCAAGTAACCGAAAACAAAGCACTGCAGAGACCAAACAAAACCCATCTTCAGGCCATATTTTGTGTCAGTGCCAACTCCTGTTTAAAGTTCATTTTGTAACAACTCTGCTTCTGGGAGGGGGAAGGATCACTCTGGGCCTGGGCAAGTGTGGTGAGTGGAACTGTCCAGCAGCCTAGAAGTCCTCGAGATGAAACTGCCCACGTGAGCCAAGAGGGGCCAAGTTCGGATAGTAGTTATCCTTAGGGAGAGGTAATAGCTCTCCCTAAGCTCTTGGTGGGCATGGAGGGTGGGAGGCTTCTGGGATGCTGAGAATGTTCTATTTCATGATTTGGGTGCTAGTTACATGGATGTGATGAATTGTGATCATTCATTAAGCTGCGTATTTGTGATTGGTGTACTTTTCTGTATGTATATTACACTTCAATAAAAACTATTTTAAATTGGGGCGCTTGGGTGGCTCAGTGGGTTAAAGTCTCTGCCTTCAGCTCAGGTCATGATCTCAGGGTCCTGGGATTGAGCCCCGAATCGGGCCTCTCTGCTCAGCGGGGAGCCTGCTTCCCTTCCTCTCTCTGCCTGCCTTGTGATCTGTCAAATAAATAAATAAAATCTTTAAAAATATATATATTTTAAATTAAAAAAAAAAAAGTGCTAAAGTGACTGTGACTCAGCCACTGCCAGGCTTCAGGATACAAACCCTGGGGACAGAGTGAGTTCAAGCAGCTACCCTAAGTAGAGGAGACCAGAACAGGCTGAGCCTCTGAAGCCTGGCTCAGAGAGACAAAGAACTCTGGGAGCTGTCTAGGACCAGGATGGAGCCTAAAGCTCTAGATCCAAGATGTCCAGAGCACCATTCCCTAGGCGCTTCAACCCTCCTTTAACAAAAGATCCGAGCAAACCGAAGCTTACGCTGGGGACCCACATACACATATGGCTGCCCAGAAACCAAGAAAAGAAGGACTTCTTCAAAATGTGTCACTTGGTATTAACAATTCATCATTTTTTTAAAGCAGAACAAAGCAAATTAATTCTAAAAAAAAAATTGGGGGCAAATTAATTCTATTACTTCAAGGAATTATGGCCTTAGAACAAAAGACTAAAAATGAGACTATTTCCAATTCTGGAATAAATGATGGGTGGTGAGGGCACACTACGTAATTTGACCCCAAGGGACAGAGCCTCTGTCTTGCCAATGTCAACTACGGTAGAAAAGGCTTTTTTTCTTTTTCCTTTTTAGCAAGTAGTTAATGTCCCTCCATACCAGGATTCCTCACCTAATCACCCCGGGGCTCCAGAAAGCTCTTTAGTCCTAGGTCATGGCCCTGGTCAGGGAGTAGACTCCTAAACAAATCATTTAATACAAACTCTGAGATTAAAGTGCTGTTATACCCTGAAATCTTAGGTTCCCCAACTCAGAGGGCATCAAGGCCTCCAGTATAGAAATTTCATCTTAGACTATTAGCTCTGAAATGCAAATAGGCACAAAAATCACACGAAGCGCTTATTTTAGTGTCTTTCTTTGTTCTTCAGGTTGGTTCATTTCTATCGCTCTGTCTTCAATTTAACTGGTCCTCTCTTCTGCCATTTCCAATCTGCTGTCAAGCCCATCCAGTACATTTTTTGTTTCAGATATATTTTCAGTTCCAGAATTTCCATTTGGTGCACTTTTTATAGTTTCTATTTCTCTGCTGAGATTTCCTGTTTATTCAATGATTACAAGCATATTCCTTTATGTCCTTGAGCATAAAGGAACTACTCAGAAATCCTTGTTTACTGGGGCACCTGGCTGGCTCGGTAAGTGGAGCCTGCAGCTCTTGATCTTGGGGTCGTGTAAGCCCCATGTTGGGTGTAGAGATTGCTTAAAGAAATAAACCTAAAAAAAAAGTTTTCCTTTCTTATGTGCACTAACTTGGGATTACCCGGGACACTGTAAACGGTATGCTGTAGAGACTCTGTCGGCTTGACTATTCTGTGGATCTGGCTATGCTCCGATGGCAAACTCGGTCTTCCCTGCGGGGAACAGCAGCCGCCTCTTCGTCCAGGTCTTCAGCCCTGGCTGGGCTGCTGAGGGTCTGTCTCACACACGCCCAGTTCGGGGGTCAACTAGAGGTGTGACCAGTTTATACACAGAGTTTGGGGCTCCCACTTTGTGGCTATTTACTTTCCAGGCTATTCCCCCCTTCACTTTCCAGGTGCTGCTGTGGTAGCTCGAGCTCTGTCCTCTGGTTATTCAAGCCAGTGAGCCTGCATGTTTATTGAATTTTAGCCATCTTGTCTGGTGGCACCTGGGGCTTGCCCTGAGGCTGATAAGCCGTAAAACTTGAGAACATATCCAGGGCCTTTGCCATTGTCCATGTGGCTCCTTCTTCCAAGCTTTACCTCTGCCTGTTTGGGGGCTGCCCTTTGGTGCCCTCAAGTAGTTGTTCCTGATCATCTGCCCAGCATATGGAGTTGTTTTCCATGGGGGGGTTGGTCTGATAAGAGCAACTCCGCCATTACCAGAAGAACCCAAGCCTTGGGGTGCTTAGATAAAAAACCGCAGTGTCAGATGCCACTCCCAGAGGATACTGATGAAGCAGGCTTGGAGTGAGGCCCTTAAAGCCTCTACCTTCAGCTCAGGTCATGATCTCAGGGTCCTAGGATCGAGGCCCGCATTGGGCTCTCTGCTCAGCGGGGAGCCTGCTTCCCTTCCTCTCTCTCTGCCTGCCTCTCTGCCTACTTGTGATCTCCGTCTGTCAAATGCATAAATAAAATCTTAAAAAAAAAAAAAGGCATTAGACATCAGAGAGAACAACCTTTCCCATGAGGGCTCTATTGGGAAATAAAATCAAAACAGCCCTAAACTAATTGGATGCAACCAAATCTGGAAGACTCCAAAGGGTGGCCTTCCTCAACTTTCCCACCAAAGGGATGTGCTTGATTCTTGCACTTATTTTTCTCATACCCATATCACAGGTACACTTACTGCAGAATTTTCTCGCAGTTCAGAATCTGTGGACAGAAGGCTCAAATCACTCAGACAAAGTGAGTGATTTGTATCCTGTGAAAGACAAAAAGTTCTTATTGAGTAACAAAAAAATTAAGATTTATAGTAGCATAGCATGTATAAAACATTTGATCACAATGTCCCTATGGTTGCAAATGTCAAGATTTGTTACTTGGAAAGGTAAAAACCATCTGAAGAAAGGGCTTTGTGAATTATTTTAATTTTTAAAATCCCGATATTCTTAGAAGACTGTCTTATATTTCTTAAAGATGGTTAATAGATGAGTTTAAGGACTGTCTCATGACTCAGGCTGCAGAGGAACAAAAGCTGTAATAATAATTAATTAATTAATTAATATTTGTGTAATTGGTCTTCTCATTTACAAAGCAATTTCACATGACCTAATCTGCTATTCATATGAGCCTGATGTGTTATTTCATATTCCCATTTTAAGTATGAGAAAATCAATGCTAAGACTGGCAGTGAACTGTCCCAAGTCCCACAGCTAATTAGCAGAACACAAACCCAGTGCTTCTTCCTCAGTATCACTGTGTTCCCAACACCTTGGGGATTCTTACTCAGCAGTACTGAGGATTTACTTCCAAATATGACTGCCTAGGCTAACTCTGAACTCTGGATTCCTAGAATGCCAGCTGCGATTCACATACTTTGAGTGGGAACCCTGCTTACCTCGTGGGTCAGATGTTTCCATTTATACACACAATCAACAAATAGTCACTGAGCGTCTACTACGTATGAGGCACTGTTCCAGGCCCAGGGCTACAATACTGAACAAAACAAGGTCCCCGCCACCAGAGAGCTTACATTTGGGGGGGTGTGGTGGGGGGTGTGTGACAAAATCCCCGAAGATGATGCTAAGTTTATGGAGGATAAAGGGAACAGGGAATGCTGGGGCAGGAGGTGCCCTCTTATTAGACCAGGGGAGGCCTCTTAGATAAGCTGGCATTTGAGCAAATACTGAGGGAAAGAGAGCACGAGCCAGGCACATATCTGGGAAAAGTGTTCCAAGCAGAGGGTACAACAAGTACAAAGGCCTGGAGGCAGGAATGGGCTTCCCTTGTTCAAGGCACCACAAAGAGGACAGCAGAGCTAAAGTGAGAGGAAGAGAAGTAAATGAGGCCAGAGAAGTGACCAAGAAATGACCCTGTGGGCCACTGTAAGATTCTGACTGACTTTTGCTCTAAGTGATGCAAGAAGCTACTGGACAGTTATGAACGGAGGACAGACATTATTTGCTTTATGGTTTAGAAAGATTGCTCTGGGTGAAATATGTAAACCAGTCTGTGCCAGGGCAGAGTGGGAGTGGGGAGAAGGGGAAAGATGTGAGGATGATCACTTAGTGGTTACTGTAGTAATCGAGACAAAAGGTGACAGTAGGGGACGCCTGGGTGGCTCAGTTGGTTAGGCAGCTGCCTTCGGCTCGGGTCGTGATCCCAGTGTCCTGGGATCGAGTCCCATGTGGGGCTCCTTGCTCGGCGGGGAGCCTGCTACTCCCTCTGCCTGCCACTCTGTCTGCCTGTGCTTGTTCGCTCTCTCTCCCTCTCTCTCTGACGAATAAATAAATAAAATCTTTAAAAACAGTAGCCTGAACAAAGTTATCAGAAGTGATCAGATTCTATATATATTCGCATGGCAGAGCTGACATTTTGCTGTCAGGTGTGGGATCTGAGGGGAAAAAAAGAGGTATCAAGAACAACTCCAAGACTTTTGGCCTGTGCCACTAAAAACACAGAGGTACCATTTACTAAGATGGGGACCTGTAGGTGGAAGAGGTTTGGACATACAAAATTTGAGAAGACTCATGTTTTCTGGGTTGAGGAGGGAGGCTGAAAATATTGATCTTTCTCAACTTACAGTGCAGCTATATCCTGATAAACCCAATCTAAGTCGAAAATGCACTGAACACCTAATCTTCTGAACATCACAGCTTAGCCTAACCTACTGAAACAGGCTCAGAACACTTACATTAGCCTACAGTTGGGCAAAATAATTTAACACAAAGCTGATTTTATAACAAAGTGTTGACTAGCTCCTGTAACTGGTTGAATACTGTACTGAAAGGGAAAAAAACAGACCAGCTGAATGGGTCTGGAGTACCTGCAAGTGCTACCAGCTGGTTACCCTGATGATCACAGGGCTGACAGGGGGCTGTGGCCCACTCCAAGCCCAGCATCACAAGAGGGGATCATACAGCCTAATCTACTGTTAGACCGGGAAAAGAGTTAAATCAAGTTTCAAAGTACAGTTTGTACTGAACGCATATCACTTTCACACCCATAAAATCAAACCATCCTAAGTGGGGACTGTCTGTACCAGTCTAGAGTTCAGGAAGAGATCCAGGCTGGAGATCTTTATTTACGACTCAGAGGCAATCTAGATGGCTCTGAAAGCCTGGGACAAGAGGAGCTTCCCTCCACTGTGGAATGAGCTGCAACCCAGAGAAGACAGGACCTGAGCACCATACTCCAGGGGGTTGGGGGGAGGGTCCCAGGGCTTAGGGGCTGTCACCAATTAAACTGTCCTTTGATTGTCACATGAACAAGAAGATTGATCATGACTTAATACAGGCAGCTTAGTAGACAAAGACTCTCAGATCTTAATATTTTTATCTGGTTTTCCAGAAAAAGAAGCTGAGGCACAAAGAAGCCATTTACCTAAGGGCTTCCATCTGATCAGTAGCAGAGCTTAGATCTGAATTCAGGCAGCTGAGCTCCATAGGCAGCCTTCACAGCTCATGTTATTTTGCTTCTCACCACACAGGGGTCAAGAACCAGGCTCTGGAACCAGACTGCCTGTTAAATCAGGGTAATTACAAGCTTTGGATAATCAGGCAAGTCATTTATTTCTCCTTGCCTCAAAAGTTTCATTATCAGGGACGCCTGGGTGGCTCAGTGGGTTAAAGCCTCTGCCTTCGGCTCAGGTCATGATCCCAGGGTCCTGGGATCGAGCCCTACATCCGGCTCTTGGCTCGGCAGGGAGCCTGCTTCCTTCCTTCTCTCTGCCTGCCTCTCTGCCTACTTGTGATCTCTGTCTGTCAAATAAATAAATAAATCTTAAAAAAAAAAAGTTTCATTATCGGTAGTGTAGGGCTAATAACAGTATGGACCTTGCAGAGCTCATGAGTGAGACCATCCATGTGAAAGCACTTAGCACTGAACGTGGCACAAGGTAAACACTCAGTAAATGCTAGTTTTTATTAAGATACAGGGGCAGAATAGGTTTGAAGGGATCCTCTGCTGTTTAAAAATTGGAAACCACAGAATTTATGCTGTCTCTCCCCAAATCAAAAGATATTACTTACTTTAAGTAAAACTCTCATTTTTCAAAAGGAGGCCAGTGTGGTTCAGTTCTTCTACCCTTGAAATAGTAAGATAATAATAATACTCACTTCCTAGGTTTAGAAGATATACATAAGTGCCCAATACGTTAGAAGTAAAAATAGTAGGGGTGCCTGGGTGGCTTGGTCAGTTAAACATCTGACTCTCGATTTCAGCTCAGGTCGTGATCTCAGGGTTGTGAGACAGCCTCATGTCGGGCTCCACACTTAGTGGCGTTTGCTTCTCTCCCTCTCCCCATGTGCTCATTCTCTCTCTCTCTCCCTCAAATAAATACATAAATCTTAAAAAAAAAAAGGAAAAAAGAAGAAGTAAAAACAGCAAATTTCTCCCTGGACCTCCCCAAAATGAAGCTGCAGAGGAGAGGAAAATATAGTAGAGGGTCTTGGCAAAGAACAGACTGGCCTACAGACAATTCAAAAGGGCAAGGAATCTTCCAGATTCTGCCTGGTTCTCCAATGACAGATTAAACAGATGTATGAAGCAAAGCTTTAATTTGCGTTTCAAACTCAAGTACTGATGTAGCATTTCACAAACACAAATGAGAAAATAAGACACTTGTAGAGCATCTGGTGGACCCATGTGAGATCTCTGGTTACAAGGTGCCTCTTGCACTGTATCTGATGGGAAGGAGGCAGAGCCAAATCAAAAGCTGAAGCACAGGGCACCTGGTGAAATTGCTGGCTTGCACCATCCCATCACAAAGACACAGATCTTGACCCTGACTTCTTCCCTCTCATGGTCGGATATACAGAGAAGACATTTTGACCTTTTATTTTGATACACAAACAACTGTTGCTATTCTGTGTTGCCCAGATCAAAACAAGAGACAAAACACCACGCACCTCTGATCCATTGTGATTTGGAAGTGCATTGTAAGAGTGTCCTTTATTGTCGTGACCTTTCATGTGACTTTTGAGACTGTACTGAGTGCTGAATGTTTTCTCACAGCCATTACTGGGGCAGAAAAAGGGTCTTTCACCTGCAAAAATGACAAATGGTGTTAATATTTCCATAGTCATTTCACTTGATTCAGACATCTACTTTTCCCTAACAGAGAGAAGTAAATATTCCTGTGAGGGTTCAGGTAACAGTTGTTACAAGTTGGACAAATTACAGGCTAACCATCCCAGTCCTAAAACTGAATGTAGAGTAAACATAGCTTGCCCCTGGCAAGTTTAAAGAGAAGATTCATTCCCCTCCACCATAGGTTCTTCTGAGAATCTTTGCACTGATTTCACTTAAGGTTGGGTTCCTGAATCCAACCTTTAGATCTTTTTCCCTCTGAAAGAAATTCAAACATACAGGTGAAGGCTAAGCTGATTAAGTTTGCTCTGTCCAGGAAGCTCTACAGGTCCCAAGAGAAACACAGATATTTACTAGCTTGATGAAGGTTAAAAGAAAAACTACAAATCAGCCTAAACTCACCAGTATGTGTACGGACGTGAGTTTTAAGGTGGTGGCTTGCTGCAAATGCTTTCCCACAGCCATCATGATCACACCTAAGGAAGTTGTTTAAGCAAAAAGAAACAGCAGTCATATGGGAAATACGTCTTTTATCTTCAACATCTCTTATAAATAGACTAAAATACATGTTCAGAACACAGAGATCTGATCGAGGAAATTGATTTTAGAGATGGGAAATGAAGACAGGTCGCTGGAAAAAGTGACAGATCTGGGAACAGAGGGAAATGATGGTTCAGGATAAATATTTCTTGTCCCACAAGTAAGTCACATGTTGAGAGCTCTGACAATAAAAGCCTTTTGATGAATTACTTAGCAGAATTCTACTGCCAATCAGAGCTGATACAGAAAATCTACTGCCAGTGGAATACTAGGAATGTCAATAGTGGGTACAGAAGCTCTCACATAGGCAGGAAGCCTAAAATACAACACTAAAACAAAATCAGTCCCAACTACACTGACCACATAATATATAATGAATAATGGCCATTATGACTTATTTATAATCTTCAGTGTCAAGATCTATTTCTTTCTCTTTTACTTTCTTGATAACCAGAGCTGTAAGTAATCTCTCCCTCCTGAGAACTCCTGAGGCAGTAATCTCTGTGCTTCTTTTACCGCATCAGTCCCTTCCAATCTTATTTTATCTCTAAGGGTATACATTCGTTATCTGTTCTAGATTAGAAACTCTTTGAGGGCAAGGTCCAAAAAGTCCTTTATATCTGCTGTAGTTCTTCCACCCGGCAGGCATTCAGTAACTGTTATATGAATGAATGCATTTTCTTGTATGCCAAAATATTTACTTTCTTTAAATAGAAAGCTTCTCTGGAGCATTTTACTTCTTAATTATATATAATCATGTGTCTAAATTCCCATTTAATATTCAAGAAAAATGAGCAGTTTCAATCATCACAAAAATGCATGTGACTGAATAAAAATTAAGAGTCCCCTCAACAGCCCTATGGGGGAAAAAGTAACCCAAGCTCCACAGAATCTGGAGAGTAACCAACTAGAATCTAAATACTCTTGCTTTTAGGGGTGCCTGGCTGGCTCAATCAGTAGAGCATGCAACTCTTGATCTCGGGGTTGTGAGTTCAAGCCCCATGTTGGGCATACAGCTTACTTATTTACTTACTTAATAACTAACTAAATACTCTTGCTGTTAGAGGGGCTATGACTCAGGAATGAAACTTCAATTTCAAAACACAATTCCATTCAGTTGATGTTTAAGAGCTGACTGCCCCATGCGGTGCCTGGGTGGCTTAGATGGTTGAGCCTCCGGCTCAGGTCATGATCTCAGGGTCCTGGGATCCAGTCCTGCACTGGGCTCCCTGCTTGGTAGGGAGTCTGCTTCTCCCTCTCCCTCTGCTGTTCCCCCTGGTTGTGCTCTCTTGCTCTGTCAAGTAAATAAATAAAATCTTAAAAAAAAAATAAAATAAAATAATTGACTGCTCCTGAAGACAAGAGCACTGTCTAAGGATCCTGATGAGATGAGTGACTTGAGAGGGGGAAAGGCAGCACTGTGATGCCATGTATGTAACAGCAGTCTCTCCTGCCACACTTCAGAGACAATGTTTATGGGCAATTTTCAGTAATACATCTATACTGTATTTAGGGGGAATGCTTACAAGCTGATTATCTTATTTTTAAAATGTCATATAATCATCCCAAAGTTGTTTTTGAACCCCTACTGAATGCCCAGAACTACACTCTATGCTATGAGCAGAGAAGAAGGTAGATGATACATGTCCTTCCTTCAAGGTTACATACACATTTACATGTGGATGTGTTCAATATACATACGGGCACAGGCATATATAGATGGAAATACAAACAAAAATGGTTGCTCCTATATGTGTGTGTATACAGACAGATTACAAGGCAGCAACTAAACATGCAACAAAATAAAAAACCTGCATTCTTATCCTTTGTCTCCCCTCTCATCTCCTCCTCTCCCCACCTAGATATTCAGGCAGCATTCCCTTCTGCTGTGCTCAAAGTAGTCTGTGCACCTCGTTCTCATACTGTTACTTAGTACTTTCTCACCAGACTATGTTCCCAAGAGAAGAGCATGTGTCTTAGTATTTCTTTAGCACCAATAAAAGTGCCTCCCACCTTAAGTGAGTTTCAACAAATGCCTGTTGAGAAAGGGAAAGCCTGAGGCAGAAATGCCATCACTAGGGTCCCGAGTAAGGATGCTCTTAGAACCCATCACCACTCCTCCGGTGTGCAGGAGTTGGTTGTGGCTGCCAAAGAACTAGCAGAGGGAATTTTCTTTCCACTTCAAAAAATATCAGGGCCCACAGAGACATCCAGCTGCAACCTGGTCAGCGACAAATAGAGAGCAGTCCAACTCACCGAAATGGCTTTTCTCCTGTATGGGTTCGGATGTGCTTCCTCAGATCGCTGAGTGTGGTGAAGTACTTGCTGCAGCCTTCGGATTCACAGTTAAACGTTTTCCCTGTGTGAAGCCTCTGATGTGCTTTCAGCCTGTGAGACAGCCCAAGAGACAAAGTCCCTCCGGTATTTGCATAACGTAGGACAAAGCCTCCCCACCCGTCAGCTTAATGTGCTTAGGATCTAGGGCGTGAGAACTCTACATCCTTAATATGTTAGGATCCCCCGTTTTCTTGCTTGAAGAGAAATTCAGAGAAGTATGTAGCCTAGTGGTAGGAGTGTGACTGTGCAGCCAGACTGCCTAGGACTCAAATCCTGGTCCTACTTCCTACTGGGTGAGGACCCTCCAACCAGTTACAAAACCTCTCTACTTTCGCTTACGTATAAGCGCTGTGAAGATTTGCACTCAGAACAGCGCTTAGCGCAGGGTAACTGCTTCCTAAGTGTTAGCTCTTGCCTAAGTTAAAGATTAACAGGAGTCTCCTGATACAAACAGTGTAAAAAAGAACGGCCAAAGCGTGGATAGAAAAAAGTTATCTTCAAGGTGATGAAGGAAAGAAAATGACAGAAGCCTTTGGACAAGATCCTAAGCCAAGGGGAAGCAACAGTGCAAGTATTAAAATCCCCAGACCAGTGTGTCATTCTGGGAGAGACAAATCTGAATATGAAATGTACTATCCTTTTTAACCAACCCCATATAGGTCAATCTTTAAGTAACAAGTTCCTCCAGCGAATTTTAAACAGTTGGGAGAGCACAGCTGTGCATTTCATTTTTTTATTTTTTTAAGTAGGTGCCACACCCAGCGCAAAGCCCAGCACAGGGCTTGAACCCACCGACCCGAGATCAAGATCTGAGCTGAGACCAAGAGTTGGATGCTTAATGGACTGAGCCCCCCAGCTGTGCCCTTTCAAGTGCTGGAAGTGGAGAGGGCTCTGCAATCACAAGGGCAGGGGCAGGGGCTGGAGAAGAGGCCCACCTATACAGTGTGTTGAACGCCTTCTCACAGCCCTGCACGTCGCACTCAAATGGCTTCTCCTTCGTGTGCACTCGCACATGGATCCTGAGGCTGTAGGAGGTGAGGAAGGCCTTGCCACAGCCCTCCTGATTGCAGACAAACGTGTACTCTCCTCGGTGAGTCTTCTGATGGGTGCGCAGGTTGCCTGCTGTGCTGTAGGTGCGGGGACAGCCCTCAAAGGTGCACTGGTACCGCTTTACCTGGCAGACAAAGGACACTTCATCAAAAGGACAAAAGAGCTGCCCACGGCCTAACTCCTCCCAGAGTCTGGCTCCCAAGAAATGTGGACGACACACTGAGGCTCCTATCATGAACACAGAAAACCACCTCTAGCAACAAAGCAGGGGAATCTTCCCCTTGATCCAATCATACCAGAACAAAGAGTAAGTCAGGAGGATGAGATAAGCCTATAGGCAGATGAATATTCTAAATGAATATAATAAAGGGGTTTTCAGACTCTAGTATCCATCTGGCATCTAAAGGTGGGTCCATACTGTTACAGTCACCTATATCAAGATAACATTTTGCCTTTTTTTTTTTTTTAAAGATTTATTTTAGAAAGAGAGAGACTCAGACTGTGTGTGCAGGGGGTGGGGAGAGAGAGAGTCTTCAGCAGACTCCACGCTGAGCACTGCTGAGCACGCAGCCATCTCATGACCCTGAGATCGATCTCATGACCCTGAGATCACAACCTGAGCCGAAAACAAGAGCTGAGCTGGACGCTTGACTGACTGCACCCCCCCCAGGCATCCCTTGGCTTTGTTTTCAGGCTTGATTAAACACCCTGCTTTATGGCAGCCCACCTTGACTGAACTGACCAATGTTAAACTGGGTCTAAACCACCCTGACACTGATATACTCAGTCATCAAACAGTATCTCCTTAGCATAGCTTCCACTGCAGAGTTTCAAGTCCCTGAAATGAAAATACTGTATTATGAACTTCTCAGAGTATTTACTGGTATATGACATTTCTCAAAATGCCAGCCTCTCAGTTTCACTTTCACCGCCAAACTTCTTGAGAGGGTGGCATACATCTCCCTCGATGCCCACATACTCCTTAACAACTTGGCAAGCTGCTGTCACTGCATGAAATTATTCTCTTGCACTTCCCAGGGGCCAAACCCTTCCATCCTTCACCATTTGCCTTTCCTTATTTGCAAACCTCTCCCATCGCCCTCCCCTCCTGAAAACCTGTCCTTCACAGCACAGCAATTCCACACGGCTCTCTTTATCTTCTCCTCCTCCTCCGAGCCCTGCCTTTCCCTTCCCTGCGATATTGTAGGTTTATTCTGGAACTTATCGCTCCCCTCCCAGACTCTCCCATGCCTGCCTGGGTGCAGTGGGAAGCAGCCTCAAATGTGGCTGGAGGAGACTGAATTTCCAGCACTTATGTTCAAGACCTTCCACAGATCATTTTGCTTCTCTGAGCCTCAGTTCTTTATTTCTCAAATGAGTATTTTTTTTTAAGATTTTTATTTATTTGACAGAGAGAGAGACCACAAGTAGGCAGAGAGGCAGGCGGGGGGGGGGGGGGGGGGGCAGAGAGAGGGGGGGGGGGAAGCAGGCTCCCTGCTGAGCAGAGAGCCCGAAGGGGGCCTCAATCCCAGGACCCTGAGATCATGACCTGAGCAGAAGGGAGAAGCTTTTTAACCCACTGAGCCACCCAGGCACCCCTCAAATGAGTATTAAAGCGTGCCCCGCCTGTCTCACGGTGCTGTGGAGCGGAACGAAATGAGATCAAACATTTGTGAGAACACGCGGTAAAATATGTGATGCCGTACACACCAGGGTGCTAGCATGGTCCACTCTTCAGCTTTCACCAACATCTCCGTCCTTTGACCTGACCTTGCTCCAAAGCCTCAGTCCGCATCTCCAGCTACACTGTTAGTATTCCTTGCAGTTACTGAACTAGCAGGTCCCAGGCAACAAGCTAGATACCATATGAGATAAACAAAGGAACCAGACAAAAATCACTGCTTTTAAGGAGTACCAATTTTTAGGAGGCGGATGTGCACAAATTATTACAAACTGAGCCGAGCCCAACAACAGATATTTGCCCAAGGGGGCTGGGGAATATAAAGAGGGGAAACCTAACCCTTCTTGGAAAGACTGGAAGTGGTAAAGGCTCAGAAGCTGAGGTCCTCTCTCTGAAGTGGTTTTTTTTTTTTTTTCACTTGCCTGTTTGTTTTAGGGATAAACTGAAAACATGTTCTGCAGATAAACCAAGAAGAGAATGGCATTCTAGAAAGCCGGGACATAGGACGCCTGGGTGGCTCAGTAGGTTACGCATCTGACTTCAGCTCAGGTCATGATCTCAGGGATGAGATTGAACCACATAGGGCTCGCTGCTCGGTGAGGAAGTCTGCTTCTCCCTCTCCATCTGCACTCCCCTCTCAAATAAAAAAAAAAGAGGTAACACCTTGGGAACTGCATGGAAAGAGGCACAGGTGTGCTGTACAGGGAACCACAAACATACCTGTAGCATGTAAGAGGCTGGAAGGAGAAGGATCTAGAAAAAGAAGGTGAGGCCTCCTTAGTCAAGCCATGGAGTAGAAGAACAGAACAATGGGGACTCACCAACGGATTTCAACCAAGAGAGCAACATATCAGATCTGCAGTTTAGGAGAGATCTTTCTGGCAGCCTAGTGGAAGATGGACTGGTAGGGTAAAAGAACAGAAAAAGGTAAAGAGACTGAGAAGAAGTATAATAGTCCAGGAGGAAGATAAAAAGAACCTCAATGGGGAAGTGAGCATGGACAGTACGAAAGATGAATTCCAGAGAAATTAAAGGGGGAGGAATGACTGGCCGTAGCAGCAACTGGGTACTGAGGAGCGTAAGGGGTTAGGGAGAGGCAAAGTTGAGGTCAAGAGGATGGCCTGGATGACTAAACAGATGGTCACGCCACCAAGCTGGGGCAGGATGGAGGGTGGAGAAGAGATGAGTTGGCTGTGAGGTGCTGCCAGGACTTCCAGGTAGAAACTTCTAGTAGACAGACATACAGGCTGGAAGCTGAAAGGAAAACCTATGGCAGAGAGTCATCAGCACACATAGCTGACTTTACCTATATACCAAAGCAGCCTTTGGTTCTGCCACTTATTGCGTAATCTTGGGAAAATTACTTGAGCATATAAGCCTCACTTTCCTTATTTATAACATGAAGGAAACAAAACCTATCTTTTTAGGCTTGTTGTAAGGATCAGGAATAATGTGCATAAAGCATTTAAATATAGTGACAGGCATATCATAGGTATACAATAAAATAACAGCTCTTGTAAGAGGACAAAGGCTACACCTCGGTAAGTCACCAATGCGTAAGGTGCTGGTAAAAGAAGAGAAGCCTATGGGTGAGTGGGGGGAGGGACAGGGGAAACAGGAAGAGTTGCCAAGCAGAACGATGGCATAAAAGCCAACAGAAAAAGGATCTCAGGGAAAAAGAATGATCAAAACATGAAGTGTCCGAGAAAGTAAGGAAGACATGACTGAGGAAACTCCTGGATCCAGCACTAGGAATCACTAATGGCTTAGCAAGTCTAGTTTTCACCAACTACTGGGGCCTGAAATCTGGGAGAAGGTGAATAAATCGAAGGTGAATGGGAAGTAGACATGAGAGATGGACAACAGGAGCAAGAGTGGACTTCTGAGTTGATGCCCATTTCCTTCTTTCTTTCTTTTTCTTTTCTTTTCCTTTTTTTTTTTTTTTTTTTTGAGTAGGGTAGGTCCTGAGCACATTTGGAAGAAGAAAGGTCCTGGGAAAAAAGAGAAGCTGAGGATCTGAGAGGAATATAAAGAGGAGAAGGGTATTTAAGAGGCTGGTGGAGGGAAAAGCCTCAGATGGGAAGAGGCACAGGCAGCTTGAGAGCGGAGAGGGACTGAGGTAAGGACAAGTATGTTCAAGGGCCTACAAGGTTTCTATAAAGGGCCAAATGGTACATATTTAAGGCTTTGTGGGCCATGCAGACTGTTCCAACCACTCGACCCTGCTGCTACTATGTGAAAGTAGCCATAAAAACAATGTATGAATGGACAAGCCAGGCTGTGCTCCAGAAAACTTTATTTATGGACAGTGGGATTTGAATTTCATATAGTTTTCATATATCTCAAAATACATTCTTCTTCTGATTTAAAACAAATCATTTAAAAATGTAAAAACCATTCTACACACACATGCATCTGGACGATTTGGCCTGTGGGCCATAGTCTGCCAAACCCTAAAACCTGTGGGTGTGGGGAAAGGAGGAGCCCTAACTCCTCCCATCTCCCCTCCCACTCCCTGTCTCATCTGTCCAACCCCTAACACAATCTTGCACAAGTGCTCACTCACTTTTTGTTCAGCAGCCTTCCCGCTGCTACACAGGAGGTGTTCCGTCAACATCTGCTGAACTGAATGACTGACCCACCAGTCCAGGTGTTCTCGTGTCTCAGTGCCTAGGTCTGAAGCCAATCGTTCCCAGATTTGTTCTAAAAGGGTGTTCTCCACATGCCACCTCTATGCTCAGATGCTAACGTCCCTTTGCCTGATGAGTCAAGTCACCCCTCCACAGGTCCTCTTCCGCCTTCCCCGTATGACCCCACGTGACTC
Source organism: Taxidea taxus jeffersonii (assembly GCA_003697995.1). Classification (NCBI taxonomy): domain Eukaryota; kingdom Metazoa; phylum Chordata; class Mammalia; order Carnivora; family Mustelidae; genus Taxidea; species Taxidea taxus. The sequence goes on from RCUC01118187.1 coordinate 50,424, forward strand.
CACCACTAGCCCAGCAGGAGGCTCTGTCTGAGCCTAGAGGCAAGAGGACCCTCTTCCCCTAATCGCCACACTGAATCCCCACTCACCTGCCTCTGCTCTCTCCCTGTTCTCTCTGCTGGAAATGCCAGCTTCCTTCTCTGCTTTTCTAAGTCTCTCTCTCCCTTCCATTCAGGCCTCACTACCTCCAAGGTGCTCCAGGATCAACACATGTGGAAGTGACAGTGCCCTTCTCTGAATTCCAATCATATTAAACTATACCTTCCATGTGGCACTTAGCCCATGTTATTAATTATCCTCTCATGCCTATATCCTGATTTCCCATCAAGACTGAAAACCTTTCTAGTTCTGCCAGGCAGAGATTTCAAAATAGTCACCAACTAGGAAGGAGAAGCTGCAATAAAGGAGTAGCGTGTCTCCATCAGAGCACGTCAACGATGGAAGCTGATGAGAGCAGACTCATTCCTCAGATGCGGCTGCGCTGATCACTTTATAAGAACAGTGCAATCAATCATTAACTACCCCTCCCTGTCTCCTTGCCCTGCCAACCCCTACTCCTGTCCAGGATTTCCACTTGGCCAACTCAAGCTTCCATTAAAAGTTCCTTCCTCAAGGAACTGCTTGACATCATTACCTCTTTAGTTAGTTCTCCAGCAGTAGCTGGAGAACATGAGGCTCTAAATAACCACTTGTTGAGTTAAATGCAGGAATGGCTACTCGCCTGGTGGCCTGCAGGCTCCATGAGAGCAGAGCTTCTCTGTGTTGGTCACAGCCCAGGGGCTGGCCTTGTGGAGAAGTAGCACCACATTCACATTTGTTAAATGAAGGGATGATAACACAAATAAAAACAAACCAGCAGGACTTAATGCTGAGGAAAATAGTGACAAAGTGTGACAAAGACAAAGGAAGGATGGTCAACTAGGTCAAATGTAGCAGAGATGACTACCGAAGCATTTTTTGGGTTTGCATGACTCACTAGATCATAAGCACCCCCCTAGCAAGATTAGCTTCACTGGAAGGGTGGGACCAGAAGCCAGAATGTAACAGGCTGAATAGTTGGGGGAAAGCAAGGAACTAAAGACATGAATATAACCACTCTTTTAAGGACCCTGGCTGAGAAGAGAGAGAGGAGAGAGAGTTGGGAGAAGACACAAGACTGGGGAAGGTATTTGTGTTTCAAGGTTGGGGAGAAGGGCCCACTGACAAAGCCAATGCCTGCTCCCTGCTAATGTGAACAGACAAGTAATCTCTTACCCCATCAGGAGGAAGGCTATAAATGAAAGTCATTATTCTGTGTCTTTCAGAATCATTTTTAAATAGCACCAAATTTCACAAAAGGGAAAACTAAACCTCCTCAAACTGGATCCGAACAGGAAGTTGCAAAAAACATGTAGGTTTTCACGGTTACAGAGAAGAGGTATTGCAACACACGGTATATTTAAATACAAGTAAGGTTTATCATGCTTTCAAAAAATTATGTCGCAGGAATTATATTGTCCAGGGTTCTAGGCATACAACAAACCAGCCCATGCTCTCAAGGAGCTCAATGTCAGAAGGAGAATCGAACAGACAGAGAGACAAGACCAATACGGTATGAGAAGTTGGGCTGATAAGGGATGTGAGAACAGAAGCACAGGGGAAAAGAATCTAACTTAGACGTGCGGGCCACTGAGAAAGGTTTCTCAAAAGAAGTTATGCTCAAGCTGAATCTAAAGAAAGAGGTAACACATAAATTCACCTTCAGAATTAACTAGCATTGTGTATAATATGGACGTAATGTCACTGACGATTCCACTGGATAATAAAGACTGCGTTTCTCTAGAAGAGCTGAAGACTTGCATCACCTTAACTTTCCTGGGTGACCTCTAACACTTGTTGATTACTAAGCTAAGGAGCACAGGGTGGTGGGGGGTGGTGCGGGGTAGGCTCATTGAGGACAGGGTCTAATGTTATAATGGGCAAGAAGCATGAGCTTTCAGAGAACTGATACTGGTTTACAAGGTGTTCTGAGTAGTTCTAGAATAGAGAAATATTTAACAAAGATGACTGCCTGGTTAGGTCAACAGAATCAGAGAAGGAAAGGTAAACGAGACAAGCAAAAATGAGAAAATTAAACACTGGACCCCAAGAGACAAAAGCTTAAAAATCTTCAGAAAGGAAAAAAGGCTGGGTTTCTGCTGGAGGAAAAAGAAATGAGAGACCAAGAGAACTAGATCTGACCCTCCTTACCAGCCCCACACTGGATGAGGGAGTCTCTGGTCCTGAGCATCTAGTGCAGGAACATTCTCACAAATCAACGACTGGCCTGGCCCTGATGGCTGCTGGAGCTGCCCATCCCTCCCCAACCCTGGAGACTTCCCACCCATCTCCCCGATACCAACTCTGTTCCCAGGCTGTCACTGATCTAATTTCTTCTACTGTACAATGTGCAACCACAGAGTTCAAAGTGGAAATTTAAGAGCTTTGACTGACCTCATTTCTTCATCAGGCCTCCCACTGCCTACCACCAGAGCTGGAGTCACACAGCACTTTCCACACCTCAGCCTTTTACACTCGCAGAACTAACTCCTTCCTGCTGCCCCGTTCCACAGCTAACAGGCCTCGGTGGCTGAGTCTCCCCTCTGCCCTTAAAAGGTGGTGTGTTATGTTAGAACAGCATAGGCTCGGGATGCCTGGGTGGCTCAGTTGGTTAAGCGGCTGCCTTCGGCTCAGGTCATGATCCCAGCGTCCTGGGATCGAGTCCCACATCGGGCTCCTTGTTCGGCAGGGAGCCTGCTTCTCCCTCTGCCTCTGCCTGCCTCTCTGTCTGTCTGTGCTTATTCTTGCTCTCTCTCTCTCTCTGACAAATAAATAAATAAAATCTTAAAAAAAAAAAAAAAAAAGAACAGCATAGGCTCTGGCATCCAGAACATCCTCAGTTCAAACCTCATGTCTATCACCTGCTAGACTAAGCCTGTCTTCTTCATCTGTAAAATGAGGACTATGGTACCTATTGCATAAATTCTTATGAAGATCACATACAAGCCATGCTGAAGCCCCTAGCGCAGGCGCTCTGCAGATGCTGGCCCTCTGGCCCTCTCACCACAGCCGGCATATCTGGAGTCCTCGATCCTTAGTTCTAGGGGCCCTCAGCTTATAAAACAAATAAGTCATGGGGATGTAGGGCACAGCAGGATGACTGCAGGTAATGGTATCATACGGTGCATCTGAAAGCTGCTGAGAGAATAGGTCTTAAAAATTCTTGTGTCACAGTCACACCACTGTGTGGTGACAAGACTTACTGTGGGGATCATTTCAGTGTGCACAAATACTGAATCACTATGTTGTATATCTGAAACTAATATAATGTTACATGCCAATTATCTCGCAATTAAAAAGGTGAGGTTTTTGTTGTTGTTTTAAATGAGCCCTCAGCTTTTGCCTGGTGCTCCAACTGCCCACTGATGGGAGTAACTTTCAGTGGCCGGGTGCTAGGGAAATCAAAGGGAATGGATTACCTGTGGCAAGGGCTGGTGTAAACAGAACCCCACAGAAGGACTACAAACTTGTTGTCATTATAAAACAGTGGTTCACATTCCACAGCAGTATTAATACAACAGCTCAGCTAATCAGGGGTTACTGGGAATTCTGCAAGCTGTCTCGTTTTCAGAAAAAAATGCTTCCCGAAGAGTTCCTAACAAAGGCCATTTTAACCTCTTCTTAAACAGGAGATTACCTCTGAACCTCCTTCAAGAACCCATGGACCCATGAGGGACAGAGTAAATGAGCATTCACTGAACAACCACGGTGAACCAGACACTGGGCTAAAGGTTTTATGCACATACTGCTATATATTTATATATGCATAATCTCATCTAATCTTCACAAAATGCAACGGGATATTTTTATTTCAATTTTACAAAAGAGGAAACAGAGCAGCTTGCCCAAGGCCACATAGAATAAAGCAGAGCAAAGATGGAACCTAAGTCTAAATTATCCCTTTGCACATCACAGAAGAAACAATTTCAAGAATAGGCTTGATTTTCAAAAGAGAAAAACATTAAAATTCGGGCTCTTTCTCCAATGTCCTACACTACCAAAATGGTAGCAATAACCATGAGGTACAGCTTATATAAAATGTAAATCTGAGTCCTGTTTATTCCTGCAGCACCATGCTATAAAACCAATATGTACACAAAACCACTCTGTCCCTCTTCCAGGCCAGGGGGCTTCTTCAGTGATTCAAGTGCCCATGGCTATGGAGAGCTACCACCAAGCGTACAGACATGTGGGGAAGTACAGAAATGGCTTCTCCCCATGGTAAAAGGAAAATGCTTCCTGCCCGGGGTTTCTACAACTCCCCCCCCCCCCCCAACCCTGCACATAAAGCCTCTGGCAGTCTCCCTGGTGGAGTCTCAGCCCTTCAGGGCAGGAACTATTTCTCTGTCCTTCCTGATGGCTGACAAAAATAGGTACTCCGTAAGTAAAAGCTTGTGGAAAGAGTGAATGGCTCCTTAACACCAGAATTTCAACCAGCAACAGTCCTAGTTCTGAATGGCAATTCCGTGGGAGTTCAGAAGGGAGCCTGGGAAGAAATGTAATCACAGTATGCAAAGACTAAAAGCAAGTAGCTCCCCTCTGGGAGAGTCAGCAATATCCAGGTTTGTCAGAGTGGATCATTCCACTGCCTCACAGGCTGATAATGAGGAATGAAATTGGAACTAGGTCTTCCAAAGTAAAGGGCAATTGCAAAACACCAAAGTCAAACTTCTCCCTTTATTCTTATACTTAAAATTTGTTACACTAAAGGGGAAAAACCCCACAAAGCTCCTCTTGGAGTGTCCCTAATATAGCAAGCAGCCTAATTCACAAAGCATCTCTGTAACTGTGCTTCTTGGTAGAAAAAAAAAGATATTCTTTTCCAGTCAACACACCAGAATACTTTGGCGCCTCATGAAGAAATAACTGTTACGGGGTTCCTGGCTTTCTTCATACTTCCTGGCCAGCTATCGAGCAGAAAAGTGGCAGAGTCAGCTAGCCACAGGGGTACATTATGTTTACCAGTGTGGTTCGTGCAGAGGTGGATGAACAGGTAACTGGGGAGTCCTGGCAGGTTCTTGTGAAGGCAGGGATGCAAGAAAGTTTGGGAAATCATGGGCTACATGAACCAACGAAAGGAAACACAGCTGCTCAGAAACCCAGAGCAGGGCATTAAAGGAGCAATGGACGCCTGGGTGGCTCAGTTGGTTAAGCGGCTGCCTTCGGCTCAGGTCATGATCCCAGCGTCCTGAGATCGGGTCCCGCATCGGGCTCCTTGCTCGGCAGGGAGCCTGCTTCTCCCTCTGCCTCTGCCTGCCTCTCTGTCTGCCTGTGCTTGCTTGCTCTCTCTCCCTCTCTCTCTGTCAAATAAATAAGTAAAATCTTTAAAAAAAAAAAATAAAGGAGCAACCACCTTTAGAATGCTGACTTGTGTAGAATGACATATTTTGATCGGAAATTTCTCAAAGATACCCACAGGTGGATTAGTGGTTAAGACAACAAATATGAGAAGAAGATACAAGGAATTAGAGTCAGAATGACCAGTGGGCCTGTGGAAGGAGGAGAAGACAGTATCTGTAGCCAAGTTCTGGTTGGTTTATTTTTACGCAAGACAAACAAAAGGGGAAAAAGTGAAGTAACAGGTAAGCCAACTACACACTACAGGAAACAATAGAACAATCCAGGGTAAACAGGAAAATCAGGCTAAAATCTGACTCAGAAAATAAGCTGCTTGGGAAGCCAAGAAGACTAACTAGTTATCAAATGATTTGATTTCTCAAGAGTAACACCTGGACATGGAGATGGAAGGAAAACACTGGGTTTTAAAAAAAAGGGAAAAGAGGGGGTACAGAAATCATGAGAAGTATTATCAAAGAGTCACAAACACTGCCCTCTTTAGGCCAATTAAAAGGATTTAAGTGCCTCCCCACCCCACCACTGTTGAAGCAAAAGCTAAGGTAAGATGGTGCCTCAGGAAGGCAAGTCTCCTGAAGGCCTGGTCATTCAGTAACATTTTCAAAGACTAAAAGCCACTGATGTGTCGCCCTCCATCTCCAACAAACTCCATATCAACTGATTTTTGTAAAGTTTCTAGACTCTTCCATGTAGGTTTCACCAACAGACTGGAAAGATAAGGTGGGATGAAAGTACAGTGAGCTAAATCCGTAGTAGATTGAACAGAGTGTTCATGGTACCCTTCGCCTTGTCTACTCAACATGATGTTCAAGACCTGAAGCCATGAATGGATGGTAAACCAGCCTTGCAAGTATAGTCCCCAAATTATGACAGTTCAACCGCACAGTGGTGAGGAAGCGATACACATCCAGGAGAAACTGTACTTCAAATTGTGAATCTGGATCCCTCCCGGTCTAGCGGTATTGAGGCAGGGTACTTTCTGCTGGGCACTAGTGGGGAGCTGCTGTGGTTCCCAGTCAGCCCCATCATCACGAGGGTAAACAACCAATATACTTCTAGCCATTCTGTACCAATACGGCCATTCTGTTTGTCACTTTCAGCACAGTATTCAATCAATTACATAAGCGGGTCAACACTTTATTACAAAATTGGCTCTGTGTTAGAAGACTCTGCCCAACTACAGACTAATGTAGGAGTTCTGAGCACGTTTAAGGTAGGGTAGGCTAAGCTATGAGAGCAATAGGTTAGGTGTCTACAAACACACTTTCCATGATATTTTCAACTGCTGATAGGTTTATCGAAACAACCAAACCATGAGTCAAGGAAGATCTGGAGCACTGAGTGAGAAAGTAACAGCTCATATAAGTGATTGCATAATATCATTCCCTCCCTACCATCTCCTCCTTTCCTGCCTAGATCAGCATTTCCCAAAATGTGTTCCACAAAATACCGACCCTGGAGATGACACCTGAAAATGATTTCCCAAGTTCAAAGTATTTGGAGAAGTCTCCATTTCCGTCCTTCGCAGTTATTAACACATCAAAAGCTCTGAGAAATTCTGTAATAAGCCTCTGTCTCGATTCAACTTAATGTTTCCCAAACGTTTGTTCTCAGACTTTCACATAGCAATCATTAACTGAGGATGGCTTCAAGTTTAGGCTCTAAGCCCTGTTCACATTTTCTGTGCTAAAGAAATGATTCAACCCCTTTGAGTTGCTACTACCTCATCACTCCTCCTCCAAATACCATAGTAAAACACACACACACACACACACACATACACACACGACACTTCCTGCCTCCGGTTTCCTCACCACCCACTCACTTCTCCATCACTGGAAATCTGGCTTTGGCCCCCAGTGCTCTACAGAAAGTCTTCTCATGGTGCAATCAATGGACAGAGAGCAGAACCAATGGCTTCTCTTCAGCCCGTCAATCCCTCTGCAGGGTCACAGAGGAACAGCTCCACTCCCTGACACTCTTCCCTTGCTTTCCACAACACCGTATTCCAATTCCATCCACCTCTTTGACTACATGATCTTTGGTTCCTCTTTATCTTTTTAGCCTTTACATTTGCAGACCAACTCTGACTCCTCCCTTGAGTAAACTGCCCATGCATGGTTTGAACCCTTCGTGAATCCTGAGGTAGTTCCTCGGCTTCAGATCCACATTTCCAATGGGCTTCTCAACTTGTTCGCTTTACTTTTCCTCAAGGACTATACATTCACTATACTCCAAAGAAGCTCATCAGTCACCCCACCAAACTTTCTCCTCTTCCTGATTCCTCTCATGATCTCACTATTCCCAGATGGTGAGGCGAGCAGCAGAGTCCGCCACTTTCTCCTCAGCCAGACATGGCAGTCGAACGGCCTCTGTTCATGCACCTACCACGGTTTACTCTAGCTACTCAACATCCTAGACTTGAAGCTCTATCAATCCTCTGTGTGGCGCCTGAGCTAAGACAGAGAAGAAACCCGACATACTTGGAAAAATGGATGAATCCACTGACTCATACCCAATTCATGGCTCATTCTTCAAATGCCAATAATATACAAAGTTCTCCTGTAGTTCAACAAAAGCTCTGGATTCTTTTCCCTTACGAGGCCATTATCCTTCATCAGACTCAAATGAAACTCTAAACTACGACTACCTCCTAACGGGGCAATCAAGCTACCACTGCTACAAGAGCAGTATTTCTTAAAATGCTATTCTAACCACATCACTCCTTGGCTCAGACACGTTCAATGGTTTCCCACTATTTCCAGAACACAGTCCAAACCCCTTAGCATGTTATCGCTGCCTCCCATATCTGGATCTCTGCTTATTATTCCATCCTTATTTTCAATACTCCCTAAGCCCTGTGTTCTAATCCAAGAGTAAGTGCACTCCAGCCAGTGGGTCAACTCTAGCCTACTGCCTGTTTTGTAAATGAAGTTTTATTGGAAAACAGCCAATCAACATTTTGGGCCAGATCATTCTTTGTTGCAGGAGGCCGTCCTGTACATTGCTGAATGTTTAATAGGATCACTGGCCTCTACCCACTGGATTCCAGTGGCACTTCCCCAGTGTGATGACCAAAAATGGCTCCACATATTATTAAATGTCTTTTGGGGAACAAAACTGCCCTCAGTTAAGAATCACTATTTTAGAGATTTCCAAGTACAAGCTAAGAGTAAGTATGATGTCACTGCTAAAAAATACAAACTATACTGCAACTGTAGGAGAGTGTCCAGAGGTAAGAATCACACAGTACTCAGTGCTGGTTGCCTCACATTTGGGAGAATGTGCTCAACTGTGAATTTTAAGAAGACTTTAGATAACTGGAATTCACATAAGCCAAGGTGACCAGACTGATGAGAAACTAGTGAAAAATGTCACAGAGGAATATTTAAGTAAATCAAGGTGATCAGCTGTACAAGACAGGATAAAGAGAGAAAGCCAGGATCTTTAAACATCTGTTGTCCTGTCACAGGAAGGCTTAACTTGCTGTAGTTCAGGAAGGTGGAACTGGTGGGCAGCAGCTGCAGGAAGGCAGGTTTTTGGCTCTATACAAGTAAAAGCTTTCTAACAATCAGAGAATCAGAGCTGGCCAACAAATGCGGAAGGCTGAGTGGTGAAACATCGTGCTCTCGTCATTCTGCAAATGTTCAAGCAGAACCCGGATGAACTCATGTCAGAGATGCCATAGAGAAATTCCTGCCTGAGGTAGGAGGTAGGACGAGATAGTTTCTCTCAGGCTGCTTCCAGCTCTGAGATTCTATGGCTAGCAGTGGAAAAGCCATATGGCACGAATAATAAAATTCTCCAATTCCAAGACCTTAATTACAGCATAAGAGAAAAATACTTTGCTCAAAGATTTACCCTATGTCTGTCTGGTAACATTTTACATTTAGTCTCTGACACAGTAACTACCAGTGATCTGTTTTTTTCTAATGGACTTGTAATCAGTTCCTAGATAATGTCTATCACTACCTTTAAACCGTATCTTTCACTCTGCTAATGATCACCACACTGGTACAATTTGTACAAGGCTTTACGGTTTTCCAACCATTGTGACATACACTGCCTTACTCACTGTTGCTAAGTACGAGCATGAACACTTATTTTAGATAACCTACTCTCATTTACTGTCTCTTGCCTGAATTTCTTATGAAAGACAGCGAGGCCTTATTATTCATCAAATATTCACTATGAAAATAAAGCATATTCTAGCAGATACTCATCTCCAAAACAAATCATTTATCCACACCCCAGAAATAAGCCAAAACTAGTTATTTCAGCATCAGAAACATGGACTTACCTCAGTGAGATTTCTATTTTATTTACGACCTGAGGAGGAAAACTTGAAACATTATAATTTAGCATTCCCAAATTTCAATGTGGCCATACAAACTAAAAAGTTCCAGAAAGCAACCATAACAAACCGTGAAGCGTATGTGTTGTTGACAAGTAAAGCCACTGTAGGTCCTCATTCCGGGGACTCCTTTATTCCCCGGCTAAAACTGCCAACACAAGTTGTCTAAGAACTTTTCTCCAAACCTAAACTGGGCCCTCACCCACTGTTTTACTTACTTCTTTACGTTTCGTTTCTGGACATTCCGACTGCAGAGTGAGAGTTGCACCTTCGATATTTCTTGGCATGGGCGTGGAACCAGGGTTTATTGTTAAATGAATCTGATCTGGTGAGATAATGTGTTGCACATAACCCTGGGACATTGCTTCATGATCTATTAGGTGAAAGCCCTCTTCACCCCCTACTAGAAAAGGCAAGTGTTCTCCACACTGTCCATCGTCATCTTCATCCTCCAAAGTGCCAGGATCCTGCTCAATGAGAACAGTTGTCCTATCATAAACAGTTCCAGATGAGGAAGGCACCAGTCCGTTTTTATCCACAAACCTGAGCATCTTGTCATCGGGGGTCAGCTCATCTTCCTCTGCCTCAAAATAGATGATGTTGTCGTCTGGACTGTGTTCCCCCATGGTTCAATCGTGCTCAGCCCAATTGTGAGAAATGGAAAGATAATGACCAGTCTGCAACAGGACAAAGCCAGAGTTAGAGTCAAACCCAGGGACCTCTTCAGCAAACACAGGGCTCATTTTTCCATTCACGGGAAGAACGTGTCAAAGTAAATGAAAATCATCTTCCCTGGGAATAATTTTTTTAGAATTTAACTCTGAAACCATCAAATCATTTTAAAAGATAAGCAATGCCTTAAAACAAAACAAAACACTGAAGAAATAAGTAGCAGTTCTTAAGACCCTCCAAACCTGCCTTACTACCAAACAATTCCTGAAGGGGTAAACGGCATACTACTTCAAGGCTGAGTTGTTTTAAGTCTTAAAGTAAGAAAACTCCAGTCACATATCCTTCAGATTAGACCCTGGGGCAGTGTAGTCAGTCTATTGTGGAAGTAGAACTTCAGAGGCAGGGTCATATACCCACAAATCCCAGCTTTGCCACTTACTACTTGGGTAACTTTTCTGTGTCCCATTTTTCTTATAAGTAAGGTGGGACTGGTAGTTCCTTCTCTCAAAGTTATTACGCAGAGTGAAAGAGATAATGTATGTTAAGGCACGATGTCTGATAATTATAGAGAAAACAAGTGTGAATTCATTCCCTCCTTCCTAGAACAGATGTTTCAGCTTCTGGGTAGGAGGGCAGATCCCTAGTCAGGCATCTTCAATGAAGATCATTATATCTGTTAACCTTCTAAAACAATGTGGTATCCACTAGAACCTATGCTTGTATAGTGTGCTCTCTGCAGTGAGGGAATGGTGAATCTTATTTTCATTTCTATTGCCCCTAGCACAATACAATGACACCAAGAGTTCAGGAGATGTCAGCTAACTTAATTAAAAACCTGCAGATATACTCTCTTGGGAAGACACACTCTCTTGGAAAGATATGTTCTCTTGGGGAAAATACCAAATCTGAAGATTTCCTGTTCTGGATTAGTTCTTTTTCCTTTAGCTGCAAACACACAGGTTCTACAAATGTGGTTTTGGCAGGCAGAAGAGAACTGAAAAATAATCAGCACATCACTTTTAGTGTTCAGTCTAAAGTGGCTTTGCACTTTTTCTCTTCGGCCCTGGCTTAGAAAGTGAACCTTTACGTAGTGGGGCGGCTAGACGGAGAGGTATTTAGCAGAGACAGGCCAAGGGATCAGATCTGGGAGGAACCGGCCCGACCCCTTGCTCTGGCTTACGCAACCCGGTAGATGCACATTTCGCTGCATCTGAGGAGAGATAAGAGCACCGGAGGCCCCACAGGGCTTCCCTGGCACCATCAGCGGCTCAGCGGAGACCAACTGTCCGAAACAAACAAGACCAGGAGGTTTGAGGGTGGCATACGAGGAGTACAAACGGAGCACCCTTGAGAGAAGGCTGGGAAAAGGAACCTGACTGGGACAGCCCCCAGACGGGGCTGCACAGAAAAACCTGAAGACAGGCTAGGGGGCTCCAAGCCGGGCGAAGAGGGGCAGGGTCCGGGTCTCCATGGAAACAGGGAAGGGGGGCTGGATACCCATCCCTATGGAAACGGAGGAGGGGTGGGGTCCCTATGGTGACCAGACTGGGGTCTCTACTGAGAAATACTTCAGGAGGGAGCCTAAGTCCCGCACCCCCCGGGAAGCCCCCAGCCCAGGCCGCGTCTAGTTTCGCCTTTTACCTCCGCGGCTCCCGGCAACGGCGGCAGCGGCAGCTTCTCCCCTCCCCAGCGGCACCATGATTGCCCCCACCTTCCCCGAACGTCACTTCCGCTTCCGCTTTCCGGAGGAAGGAGGAGATATTGGCCCCGCCTCTCCTTGGCGCTTCTAATTGGTTTCGGCGGTGTGGGGGCAGAACCCGAACCTCCAATTGGCGAGCAGAAGGGGCGGGGCGGGGCGGGGTACCGCGGAGACGTTGTGGGGCCTTAAGTTCGTCCCGCGCTGAGAAGCACCCTCCGTGTTCGCTGTCGGCAGGCTGCCGGTGCGTCCGCGTTGTGGCGCCAGACGCAAGGAAAGGGGGTCAAACCTCCACAACCACTAGGGGAAAGTAGCGTCCGCCCGGCTTGCGCCTGCCGCCCTAGCCCTGGCAGCCCCACCTGCAACGGGAAGGACCCCAGTTAGCCCTCCTAATTCCAGTTCGGACCCTCGAGGCTGTGACCTTCCCGGCTTTCTGCCTCTAGTGTTGAGGGGAAGCTGGGACCAACCAACGTTAACGTAGCGGGTGGGGTCAAGAAAGAAAGATGGGATCCAAATGGCAGAACCAAGCTCAGCCACAGGACGCCGCCGCCTCTCCCCCCTCCCGCCACGGCCCCCACTCGCTATCACGGGACACCCCACTCCCTCCCTCCCACTTCTGCCCAGGCTGTCGGTTCCAACTTTTCCCCTGCAGAGGACTGCCGGCTTCCACTGGACTCCCGCCTGGGCCAGTCAGCGCCACCTATTTGCCATTCCCTTTTTTTTTTAATTTTGACCGTTCGCGCTGTCATCCTATCAGCCTGCATCTGAGTCACATTTCACTCTGCCAAGGAGTGTTGGTGTCCCAGGGCCCAAGAGGCGACTTTGCACGTGCCTTATTTTTTTTTTTTAATTTATTTTAGAGGAGCATAAGTGGGAGAGGCAGAAGGAGATGGGAGAGAATCTCAAGTCGACTCTGCCATGAGCAAGGAGTGAGAAGCGGGATGTGGGGCGTGATCCCATGACCCTGAGATCACGATCTGAGCCGAAACCAAGTCAGATGTTCAACCAACTGTGCCACCCAGGCGCCCCTCTCCTATCTTTTTTCAATGCCTGTTACATCTGTTAGAACCTCACAGCAGCCACTGCCTGATTTTCCCATAAGCTACTTCTCTAGAATATTGAGTGAGACAACTCTGAGACTAGATCAGGGTTAAGGTGTTCAGGTCATGCCTGTCCATCTCTTGCTTGAAAACTATGAATGGTGATTGTTACCCACCAGACAACTGCCTCTTTGGGCCCTGACCAGCTGCCCCAATGCTTAAGCCACAAAAGGTCCAGGAGCCATCTCTGAAGAGATAGAAACAGAGTGCCTGGGCGGCTCAGTCGGTTAAGCATCTGTCTTCAGCTCAGGTCATGATCCCGGGGTCCAGGAATCCAGCCCCGCATAGGGCTCCCCACTCAGCAGACAGTCTGCTTCTCCTTCTCCTCCCCACTCATACTCTCTGTCTCTTTCTCAAAATCTTTTTTTAAAAAGATTAAAACATACAAACAACCACTGATAAAAATACATTTATCATTAAAATATATTACATATATGCGAGAGGGGATGCATCATATACAGTTCGGAGGATTTGTTGACCCAGAAAATCCCATTTGTTTCGCCAAACACCACTTTCTTCAGTACCTTCATTTTTAAGCCACTGTATTGCCCTCAGAGGCTGAGTGGCCAGCCCCAGAGTTGTTTAGCCACATCTGAGTAGAAAAGGGGGTAGGGTTTTTATATACATATACACATGTCCTTAGAGCCCTGGGAAGCATCTGGGTGGCTGTGATCTGTTTATCCAGCAGATTCCACTTGCATTCTTGCTGTCCAATTCATTCTCCCTTTAGGACCCCAAAGTTTGTTCAAATATCTGTTCAAGGGGAGCCCAGTCCAAGCTACAGGGAAGGCACTGACTATGTCCTGAAGGCAGGCTGAGTGAGCACAAGAAATAGAGTTATTTAAAATCTTTAAAGTTTAAAAAAATAGATCTGTGTTAAATAACTGAAGTTGAACATTGACTGTCGGTTTTATTGTGGTGGATTTCCCCCATGTCTTCAGAACTCAGAATGACAGGATTGTAGCAGCCATGGTGGGGGCGGGGGGTGGGGGTGTGTGTCAGGGCTCAGGAAATAGGCAGCTGCCGCTTTTGCTTCCAAGACGCCTCACATCTTATTGTGGGAGTTCTTGATCTTAAACAGGTGGGGCTGGTAGTTGACTGCCTCGAGTAAAAGAGGAGAGGTGATAGGCTCAGGGTGAGTTGCAGAGGAACAGGTGAATAAATTCTTGAGCCTTCTTCTTCTCTGCCATGTCAGGCTTTTGGTGACCAGCTGGGTTTCGAAGCAGTAAGCTGCCAAATACGCTAGCTGCGTGAAACACACAGAAGACAAATGATTCAGCAAAAGAAACACTACTTATTCTTGTGTTGGTGAGTTGGGAGGAGTACCCGAAAGCATCCTTTTCTGCTTGGAAAAAAACTATGTGAGGGTAAAACTTGGCCCAGAGCTAGAGAGTTCCACTGCAGTCATCTTGGGACCTTCCTCAAACACATTTTTCATGAGTCTCTCAATATGCAGAGATCTTTCCCACAGAAACTTGACTACTTACCTAGAATATTCTCATCCAAATGATTTTTTGCTGATTTTTTCAGCAGTTCTCGCAGAAATGCCATCAAGTAGTTGAAGACATTTTGGTGGAATGTAGGGAGGGTAGAAATGACCTGAAAGAGGGAGAACTGGGATTTGTCTTTTCATTCATTCATTCAATCATTTGAGAGATGTGCTATGTTCCAGGAGCTGAGTACATGATCCAAGGACATGAGTAAGACTGTGCACAGGAAACCCTGATCACTTACCACTTGGCACAAGAGCCAAAAGAGAAGCACAGATCAAGTGCTTTGTGAATTTAGAGCTCAATAGCTTAACTATGTGCTCTCAAAAGGTTTATGGGAATAGAAGACGTTATAAGCTGGGTCTTGAATATAAGACAAGATTGGACCTGCAGAGGTAAAGACTAGGGCATTTGGGGCAAAAGAAAGTATTAAAAAATGCAAGAGAAGGAACACAGTGAGATAAGGAGAGAGAATACATTGAGAAGTTAATTTTAGCAGGACGCCCCTTGAACAGGCGCTAAGCCTGGAGGGATCAATCAGGCTAGAATTCAATGAATACTCCAACTTTCTGTGTATCATCATTATCACTTAGGAGGCTTGTACAAGATATATTCCAAAAGAGATTCCAATTCAGTGGATGTGGGGTGAGGCTCTGGAACCTGTATTATTAGCAAGTTTTCTATATTATTCGGCCATGGCCTGTTACATGTGTGAACCATTAGGCCAGATGGTTAAAAGTCTTGCCTATTTGTTTAAGAAAATCATTCACTGGCAATGGAGAGCCAAGTGTGGTTTTTGACCAATAGTGATGTGATGAGAGCTTTAGAGCATGTGATCTGATGGCAGTATGCGAAACAAATGAGCAGAGGGAGAGCCTGAACGCAGGGCTTGGAACCAAGGTGAGCGGACAAGAATGGAAGGTGGGTGATAGATCAAGGGAACTGGGCATGGGGGAGGGAGGCAGAGGACAACTCAGGAATGACTCAAGTTTCTGGGTTGAGTCACTGGAATTCAGGGTGAAGCCACTAAAAGAAAAGGGGACATAGAGGAAGAACAGGTTCGGGAAGGAGAGTTATGGAGCTGAGCTGCTAGGACACTGTGTTTGAGGAACTGCGCCCACTCTGTTCCCTCAGGCCCCGTGAGGCCTGGGGCTGCAATACGTGAATGCTCAACGCTTCCCCTCACCTGTTTACTCGAGGTGTAGTTGCCAGAACACTCCAGGCAGTTATGGTAGGTGCTGTAGCAGATGACAGGCTCTGGCAGGCTCTCCAGGAAAAGCAGCAAGGCTTCAGCTACAGAATGATTGCTGGCGGCTTTTGGCCCATCGTTAAGGAATTGGCAATGCCATGCCGTGGTTAGGAAAAGGCCCAGGAGTGAGCACATGCCAGACGTGCTGCCTGCCCAGGAAGGCTCTCTGCTCAGGGCTAGGATGCCAGCCTGACATGGCAAAGGGGCCAAGCTGTTTGTCAGCTTAGCTGGGCCCTCCTGAGTTCCTGCTATATTAGTGGATTAAAGTTGTAAAGTCTTCTCTATGCAAACTTTAAGTAAGAAAAATATGACAGCTGAGGACACAAGATATGATTTTGAGCCTTAAAATCATACTCTTTCTTTCCTCTCACCTCTTAATCGTATTCACACATACACACGCACATATGCAGGAATGTCTTAGGATACAGAGGGCTTCAATCATTCCAGTATCCAAACAGTCCCTGATATGCTCAAATTCCGACCTCAGGCCTGGCTGCTGGAACAGATCTTCCTGCAAAAAGAAAGTCACCAAATAATTTCATTCTCAGAAAATCAGCCATGATCTCCTGACCTAGAAATAGGATCACCACCAAGGTGCAAAAAGGGGGCAGTGAAGTGAGGCCTTTGAATCAACTGGTAAACAATCTGAAAAAGTTAGGGCTGATGCGACGAGCTCATCCTGCCAAGCTTCCTAAGCATGCTCCCATGACAGGTCTTTAAAGTGATAAAACATCTATTATAAAACTATAAGTAGGGAATACTACTCACAACAGTAAGGGAAAACTGAAAATGGTTTCCTGCAGTGTTGTGGAAGGATTAACCAGAAAAAGAAAAATGTGAAGAAAATATATCATTTATAAGGTGGAAAAAGTTAAAAAGACACCACTTTGCTTTGTGAAAAAAAGATTACAACAATAAAGGTATTTCCAGGGGCACCTGGGTGGCTCTGGGTTAAGCCTCTGCCTTCCGCTCAGGTCATGATCTCAGGGTCCTGGGATAAAGCCCCGTATCAGGCTCTCTGCTCAATGAGGAACCTGCTTCCACCCTCTCTCTGCCTGCCTCCCTGCCTACTCCTACTTGTGATCTCTCTGTGTCAAATAAATAAAATTTTAAAAAATAAAATAAAGTAAAATAAAGGTATTTCCATTAGTCCTAGCATGCTTTACATTCGTTTTCTTAAATGACTTAATGCCACATAATTGAATAATAATATTCTATGTATTGTTCAAGTTACACTTGAAAGGAGCTCCATGGAGAACATAGACTACTAGCACAGTACTTAAGAATGTGACTTCTGTGGGGCGCCTGGGTGGCTCAGTCACTGGGCATCTGCCTTTGGCTCAGGTCATGATCCCAGGGTCCTGGGGTCGAGTCCTGCATCAGGCTCCCTGCTCAGCAGGAGACCTGCTTCTCCCTCTCCCACACCCCCCTCCTTGTGTTCCCCCTCTCACTGTCTCTCTGTCATATAAAATCTTTAAAAAAAAAAAAAAAGAATGTGACTTCTGTGCTTTCTTTGGCAGCACATACACTAAAATTAAAACAACACAGAGAATATTAGCATGGCTCCTGCGTGAGATTGTAACCTTATAGCCAGGCTCCCTGGGTTCAAATCCCCATCCTGCCCAGTTATCAGCTTTGGGATCCTGACCAAGTTACTTAGCCTTCTGGACCTCGGTTCTTCATCTGAGAACTATCAGGAGAACAAACGAGGCAATGCTGTTAAACACTTAGAATAGTATTTGGGGACACTGTAATAATAAGTGTGGGTGGGGGTAGAGTAAAAAGAAATGTCATTAAGAATGTATGTTGTTAAATGAAACAAGATGGGATCGGGAGGGAGACAAACCAAAAGAGACTCTTAATGTCATAAAACAAACTGAGGGGGGGGTGGGGGGGAGAGGGGCTGGGAGAGGGTGGTAGGGTTACATTATATGTTTAAATAAAAAAAGCTTAAATTTAAAAAATAAAAAATAAAAAGAATGTATGTTGTTCCCAAGCGGTAGAGCTGTGGTAGACTACAGTTTCTATTAGTCTCCCTATATGAGTGAGTCAGTGATACAGACTGATCTGGTCTCATGAAGCTGGCTCAAATCACTCTAGAAATCAGGACTCATGACTCATGGCCTGGGGGCTCCAACTGGTCTCCTGCCTCTGTCTGGCTTAACAAGGAGTTAGCCCCTCCCATTTCCAGGAACTGTCAAGAGTTCCTCAAAAGGATAGCAGGCTGGGGCACCTGGGTGGCTCAGTGGGTTGAGCCTCTGCCTTTGGCTCAGGTCATGGTCTCAGGGTCTCAGTCTGAGGTCGAGCCCCGCATTGGGCTTTCTGCTCAGCTGGGAGCCTGCTTCCCCCCTCTCTCTGCCTGTCTCTCTGCCTACTTGTGACCTCTGTCAAATAAATAAATAAAATCTTAAAAAAAAAGATAGCAGGCTGACGTCCTGAGAATACTCCAGATGGCTTTGTACGGGGAGGACCCCAGAGGCCAGGGAAGGGTACATGCTGTGCCGTGAAGGCCATCCTATGCCAGGCTGCTTCCCTTGGGGGTAATCAAGTACTCTATGTAATAGCAAGGTCTCATGGGGGTGTAAAACATGACCCTATCTGTCCCGCACTCACTCCCTTGGGAAGCGACAGCTTTCCACAGATTTGCTGGGGTAAAAGTATCTTATACCAGAAGTTCTTGGGGTTTATGTTCTTCCCCAAGGCAGTCTAGCCTCAATCAGGTCTGACTGCTTAACCACCACCTACCTGCTGGATAGCATTTTGGTACAGGTAATCAACCATCATCCAGAGCTCTTTGGGAATTCCCAAGGGGTTCTCCAACTGGACCCTATCATCTTCAGTCTGTAGGGGCATTAGAGTCTGAAAAGAAATAAAAAGCATAGGAGCCTGGGTGGCTCAGGAGTTCAGCTCTGGTCATAGTCCCTGGGTCCTGGGATTGAGCCCCGCATTAGACTCCCTACTCAGTGAGAAGCCTGCTTCTCCCTTTCCCTCTCCCCCTGCTTGAGTTCCCTCTCTCACTGTGTCTCTCTGTGTCAACTAAATAAATAAAAGCTTAAAAAAAAAAAGAAAGAAAGAAAAAACATAACACGAAGGCCCGCCAATGGACCTTCTGATGGGCTGGCTCCGATAATGGGGGCAGCAAACCCACAGAGGAAAGGATGCACTTCAATCCCCTAAAAATATGCTACAGGCAAAAAAAAAAACAAACAAACAAAATTAGGTGACACAATCAAGGTACCAGAAGGTGATTTTTGAGAATTAGGAGTGGGTTATGATAAACAGTTTCAATAAATCAGGTGAAATATGCATCATCATCTTTGAAAAAAACATCCTGCCAACAGCATTTCACTGTCAGAAACAGGGAGACAGTGTGGTCTGGTGCGGTAAGGGCAGAGACTTGGGGTCCAAAAACCTGAATGTAGGAGCCAGATCCACTGCTAACTCACCACGTGACTTGTGACCAATCACTCTCCTTACTGGGCCTATGTTTTCGTCTTATATAATGGAGAGGATAGAAGCCAAGAGTCCCTAAGTTAAAAAGTCCATTGGAGGGGCACCTGGGTGGCTCAGTGGGTTAAAGCCTCTGCCTTCGGCTCAGGTTGTGATCTCAGGGTCTTGGGATCGAGCCCCGCATCAGGCTCTCTGCTCAGCAGGGAGCCTGCTTCCTCTCTCTCTCTCTCTGCCTGCCTCTCTGCCTACTTGTGATCTCTGTCTGTCAAATAAATTAATAAAATCTTAAAAAAAAAAAAAAGTCCATTGGAACAGGGCAGGGGGTGGGATATGCATATTACTATAAATCTGTTGTGTTTTTTTTTTTTTAATTTTATTATTTACTTGACAGAGATCACACAAGTAGGCAGAGAGGCAGGCAGAGAGGGGAGGGGAGAAGCAGGCTCCCTGCCGAGCAGAGAGCCTGATGCGGGACTCGATCCCAGGACCCTGGGATCATGACCCGAGCCATAGGCAGCGGCTTAACCCACTGAGCCACCCAGGCGTCCCTATAAATCTGTTCTTAAGTAGAGCCCTTGGATTCAAACTGTCTCCCCAGGAGTCCTTTGCATCTCA
Organism: Taxidea taxus jeffersonii; assembly: GCA_003697995.1. NCBI lineage: Eukaryota > Metazoa > Chordata > Mammalia > Carnivora > Mustelidae > Taxidea > Taxidea taxus. The sequence continues at coordinate 70,480 of RCUC01118187.1, forward strand.
GAAAATTTAGTTCAGGATGATGAGGAAGTCATGATTAAAACAAAAAAAGGAATAAAATCACAGGCCAGGGAAGCTTCATATCTTACTATCCATGGCTGAGTTTCTCTAACGTCCTATGTGTGAAAAAATTGAGAATATCTTGCTCGTCTGCTACAGTTCTAGATGCTTCTGTACGCCATGTATAACTTACCAGTTCTCTAATTGTTTCCAGTGGCAGGTCCAAGATTGGCTCCCTCATGTAGCACAGTGTATGAATGGGAGATCCAAAACAGCTGGGCAAGTAGTTCCCAGACACAGACAAGAAGTAATCCTTCCCCCTGTCCAAGTGCAAAACCAGAATGTCTTCGATTTTGTCTTCACCTGAGTTGAGCTTTGTAGCCGTGGTCTTATTTACAAATAGCTCCAATTCAATCTCAACAGCAGAATCTGAAGAAAAACATTAAAAGTAACGTTGGCTGGTGGGAGGCCAGGAGGAAAGGGGGAAAGAGGACAGCAGGCACAAGGCTCAGGCACAAAGGGCTGGGAAAGGGATTCAGAGGTATCAGCCAACCAGCAGGTATGTATGTGCTCGGCACTCAGAGGACACATGGACAAGGTGTTTATAGTCCAAATGGGGACATGAAAACAACACACAAAAACATGTGAAGAGGCAACTGCTATGAAATTCAAGTACAAAGGAGCACAGCTCAAGTCAGAATTATTAATACAATCAGAAGGCATGGATTAAAGAGCTTGCCCTGGGCCAGGTCAGATGAAGACACCTGATCCAGGAGAAAATACAATGCAAGAATCAGCCTGTGAATCGTCCACAAAACAGGCTTCATCCCTCTGCCACACAGCACGACGTAGAGTGCAAAGGAGAAGTTAGGGGAAAGACATGAAAGCTCTTCCACGAACATTCCAGGGCCAGAGGGAATTTCTGGATTACCACCCCGTTATCTTTCCCTACAAGAGCGGACGCTGGGAGCTGATTATAGTGAGGCAGACAGTGAAAGTGGGTCCTTCAAGAGCAGCACCTGCTTCCCCGCCATCTTCCGTCTTCTCTTTCTGTGAAATTACGGAACACACACACCGCTGAGAAAGCTTTCCTGGCTGACCTTGTGCCCCTTCCTGTTTTATATCTTACATATGGATGGCTCCCCCACAGGGCTTTTAGAAGTTTCGATCAGACAGCAAACACTCAGAACCAAAAGAGCTTACTGGAGAAAAATAAGAAGTCGGGGTAGAGTGGTCCCCAAACCAGCAGCCGGGAGCCTGGGAAAGGAGGCCTCACCTGGCAGGAGGAAACCTCGGCTGGGGTTGGCGTTCAGCCACTGCTTACAGTACGACTTCTCATCAGGCTTGTTGATGAATTCAAACTGACAGGGAACTTGTCCGTTATGAATTGTAAAGGACTGTACTTGCAACTGCATGTACTTCACATTCTGAAAACAGAACTGGGAACAGGCCCGGGACCAGTCGGATCAGTGCCCACTTCTTGGTGACCTGCCCAGCCACCCCAAATAGGCAATCTTTGCCCTTTCTGGAAAGACAATGAAGGACCACCTCTTTCAAATCATGTTTCTGCATTAAGTATTTCCCTGGGAGGCCACGGCTCCACAAAAGACCCACGGTCTGTGTTTGACCCAAAACCCCCAAAATTTAGGTTGTTTGATAAATAAATTTCCTAAGGGAATCAAAGTTCGAACTTTCTATCTTCTGTGCCCAAAGACCATTTCTGAAACACGCTTTACAAATTTCACCCCCAAACTTGAAGACCAAGCAAATCCTTCCAAGTAGCTGGACACCCAGGGCACTAAAAAAATACCCACACCATAAATCCCCATTTGCTTGACTTCCTGGTATTGTCCATCCAGAATGATCTATGCTATAGCTCTTCCACGAACAATCTTCTGCCCTAACTTGACTTCCCCCACCACCCATCCCTTGTCTACACTGCCTGACCTCCCACCAATGCCTCTGTGTGTACCCAAGAAACTCTGACTCAACTTAATCTTGGTCGAAGCAAAAATATCAGGAGGAAGACATTCCTTACAAGAACACAGACCAGGTAAAACCAAACAAAACACCTTTTGGCTCATCTGCGCTATCACTTAAATCACAAATGGCCCATGTGTGGGTGAAACCTATGAGCCACAAAGGTTAAAGTCTTCGGATTCAGAAGATCCGGAGAAGAACATAATCTAATTTAGTATATGTGCTGCCGAAGCGAGCATGGAGAAGAACATAATCTAAACCAACAACCCCACTCCTCTCAGCGAACACCAGCAGCCTCCCTGAGACCAGAGGCTGCCCGTCAAAAAAAGACTGTGGAGTCTAGGGGTCGGACAGGTGGCTCCTGGATTTCTGAGACCTCACAGGCGAGATTTAAGTTCTATAAATAGAAGAGCCTGTTGCCAATATTGTTAACATGTCCTTCCTACCTCTCGCTTAGAAAGGGACACAGAAGGAATGTTGGCGTTTTCCATCTTGTCCAGGGAGCGAACGATCTCCTCCAGAGTCTTCCGGTAACGTTCTTCGTTGACCACCTTCACCTGCAAGGGAAATATCAGAGCCTGAGTGCCTTCTGCCCATTTCCTCCTTTTCAGGAAAGAGGACATGCACAGCACTGGGCAAGAACAGTTGGTGGCCACGCAGAAAATGAAGACTGAATAGATTTAATTAATTAACCAAGAACCCAATTAACAACAGACTCAAGAGGGGTCCTCCAGAGGCCAAGCTTGTGATGAAGTCAACTGCTTCCTGATGAGCAGGGAGAGGAAGCAGGGGTGGAAGCCTGGTGGGCAGCTCTGCCGGCTCGCAGCCCTAGGGCAGAAAGATGCCCAGTGACTAGCTCTACTTTACTTGCTGCTATCCACCGGCCTATGGCGAAAAAACCTCTAGGGTTTAATTTCAAATAGCATTTCTCAAGTTTCTGTAACCTGTGCTCCAATGGCCAAGATTTTGTCAGGCTTTCCCTTCTGTATTGTGAGTCATAAACAAGAATTGTTGTCACTTTCCAATACAAAAACTCTGTAACATTCATTAGGCCTTTTTTTCAAACTACTCACACCTTCACAGATTCTGATATGCCTCTACCCGAACTCTTGAGAGTGGATAACATAAAGGAACAAATCACAGGAGAAGAGATAGAAAGCACGAAGATGTTCAACCTCACTAGCAAAATCCAAAAGTGTGATTTAGAATAATGAAAGATCTCTTTCTTTTAGCTCACTGGGTTGGCAAAAATTTAAGACGGGTAAACTTCAATATAGCCAGGGTAGGGAAAATAAGCTCATACAGAGTTGGCAAACGTGGGAGGAGGAAGGAGCTCTACCTTTACTGACAAGGAAAGATCTACTAAGACATAGTCAGCAGGAGCAAAAAAAAAGATATTCTCTTAGGGCAATATGTATAGGGGTGCCTGGGTAGCTCAGTGGGTTAAAGCCTCTGCCTTGGGCTCAGGTCATGATCCCAGGGTCTTGGGATCGAACCCCACATCGGGCTCTCTGCTCAGCGGGGAGCCTGCTTCCTCCTCTCTCTCTGCCTGCCTCTCTGCCTACTTGTGATCTCTGTCTGTCAAATAAATAAATGAAATCTTTAAAAAAAAAAACAAGGAGCGCCTGGGTGGCTCCGTGGGTTAAAGCCTCTGCCTTCAGCTCAGGTCATGATCTCAGGGTCCTGGGATCGAGCCCCACATCGGGCTCTCTGCTCAGCAGGGAGCCTGTTTCCCCCTCTCTGCCTGCTTCTCTGCCTACTTGTGATCTCTGTCTGTCAAATAAATGGATAAAATCTTAAAAAAAAAAATGTATAATATGATCCCTTTTATGAAAACAAAAAATACCCTCTATGTTGTATATAAAATACTGCCATGTTTATAAATACACAGAAAAACTCCTGGAAAAATACAGGCCAAAAAGTAAAGTGGAACTTGCACAGACATAGAAATATATAGTAGAAGTATACCAAAATAATTATGACTTAAATTTAAATTTATTCATCTTTAAAAATTTTTTTTAGATTTTATTTATTTATGCCCTTAAATTTAAATTTATGCCCTTAAATTTAAATTTAAACAACTTCTTTGGTTTTTTACTTTTAATAATCTCTATGCCCAACGTGACACTCAAACTCACAACCACAAGATCAAGAGTTGCATGCTCCACAGACTGAGCCAGCCAGGTCCCTCTAAAAATAATTTTTAAAAGCTTTCTCACACAGGAGGGAGGAGGAGACCAGAACGACAAAAGTGGTCTTGGTTTTAGGAACCAATTCCCCATAGGGGTGCTCAGGACAGGGTGTTGGCTGCCCACCTACCCCAATGTCAAACACCGAGCTGACAGGCTTGTGGTCGCTGGTCTTCAGGCCCATGTGGCTCTGGTAACTCAGCTGAGTGATGTTCTTCCCTTTCCAGAGGACCCGATCACACCAGGCAGGAGCACGACACTTCTCACTGAAATGCAAAGTCCGCACTGGGGGCCCCCCCGCACAGGCAAGCACACGCACTGCCGGGCCAGCGCCCCAGGGCAGCTGGGGAATGACCGGCCAGGGCCTTCAAGTCCAGGTGGCCCCAGGGTTCCAAGAAGGCACGATTTGGGCCCACAAAGGGATAGCATGTCCCATCACCCAAGACAGCTGTGAAGGCTCCAAGCCAAATGCTGTTCAGAATGACTCTCTGTTCTTTACCTTCCTATGGGGAGGAGATGAAAGAAAGCAATCTGGAAGTAAGTACTCTGTGGTCCTTAAAACATGGTGCTTGACACAGCCTCCCCATTCCTACTGCCTCAGCTATAATCCTGGTTCTAGGCTAGCCTGCTTGGGAGGCTCTTTATCTTATTTTTTTTTCTTTTCTTTTATGATTTTATTTTCAAGTAATCTCTATACCCAATGTGGGGCTTGAACTCATGGCCCCAAGATCAAGAGTCGCACACTCCACTGCCTGAGCCAGCTCAGGCAGGAGGCTCTTTACTTTTTGCCTGTCTCAGTTCCCTGATCTAGAAGCTGAGGATGATAAATCACACCTCCTTCAGCTGGCAGTTGAAGGACTAAGTGAGGTCACAGAGGTCAAGTGCATGAAATAATGTGAAGCATACCAGAAGCACTAATGAAAACTGATAAACTCCTATGTAACGACCAAGTATAAGCTAAGTGGTCTGGAGTCATTCTATCCCCCTAAGCATAGCTGGAAAGTAAATTAGTACGGAACAAAGGCTAAGGCCGTCAAAAAGAAAACATGCAGGAAGACAGAGCTGCTGAATGAGCAGACACTGCCAGAAAATGTCTGACCAGGGGCGCCTGGGTGGCTCAGAGGGTTAAGCCTCTGCCTTCGGCTCAGGTCATCTCAGGGTCCTGGGATCGAGCCCTGTATGTGGTTCTCTGCTCAGCAGGGAGCCTGCTTCCCCCTCTCTCTGCCTACCTGCCTGTCTACTTGTGATCTCTCTCTGTCAAATAAATAAATGAAATCTTTAAACAAAAAAAAAAAAAAAAGAAAGAAAATGTCTGACCAGAGCACAAAACATGGGGAAGTCACAGGAATCCTATCTCCTTCTGTAGGCCCATGGGGACAAGTGCTTCCCTGAATTTTGGGGTTTCCATTTGCTCAGCCCCCCGGAAACAGCCCCCTACCTACCTGGTATCCCAGTCATCAGAGCCAGTATCATATTTATAGGTAGGCTGGAATGTGAGCTCGCCTTCAATGAAGCCTTCAAAGACAGCCTTGGTAGCCATCTGAGTTTTCAGCTACAAGAAAAGATGGAAAGGGGGAAAAAAAAATCACCTGAGAATGAAAAAGTCAAACCTTGAATTAGCAGAGGAAAGGAATCTGGAATCTAACCCAAAGGGAAAGGCCCAGGAGAAAGCTATCCTGTAAGATCTTGAGAGCTAAATCCTAGGAAGGGGAGCAAGCTGACCATTCCTTTCCCTGTTGTACCATTTTTAAGGCTCTTTTATAAAAGGGTACTTGTATCCAGGGGGCCTGAGTACCATCTTGCTGAGATGTCCCTAAGAGGATCAGGTACCAACAGAAAAAGGTCTGGGAAGATACTACTCAAAAAGCAAAGTGGAACTTCCAGGTATCTAAAAATAAATAGCAGGGGGTGCCTGGGTAGCTCAGTGGGTTAAAGCCTCCACGTTCAGCTCAGGTCATGATCCCAGGGTTCTGGGATCAAGCCCTGCATCGGGCTCTCTGCTCAGCAGGGAGCCTGCTTCCTCCTCTCTCTCTCCCTCTCTGCCTACTTGTGATCTCTGTCTGTCAAATAAATAAATAAAAGTCTTTTTTAAAAAATTAATAAATAAATAGCAGAAGTATACCAAAACATGTGTGAATTAAATTCAAACAATCTTCTAAAGGGGTTTATCAAACAAGTTACACGAACTAGGGGAAGCTCTGTGCCTTGACTTCCCCCGTTTGCAAATTGTGGATTTGTAACAGAATCTGCCTCTCAGGACTGTTGGAAAGAATTGTCAACTTAGAATGGCGTCTGGAACATTCTGAGAACAGCCAGCATTCCTTCCACTGCACTCATTTTAGGGGCTTCCTCCAGATCACACTGGCAGCAAGATTAACAACCACAGGTGTTCCTGTGTCCTCCCTGGAGGACCAAGCTCGGCCCTGTGAGGACTGATGAAGAACTATCAGCTAACACTGGAGACGGGGGGCAACTACTCAGGGAACAACAGCTGCCAAATTCCCCAAAACATGAATTCCTAAAAAAACCAAAAACCTCTTAAGGAAAAAAGCCACAGAAATAATAAAAATGGAGATATTAACGTAGGATGATTCTTAAATCGGTATATGTAGACCTTAAAACCATCTGGGAAGTAGAGAACACACGGAACAGGTACTGTTACCTGAAGAAAGACCAGGAAAAAAAATAATAAATAAAAATTTAAAAATAGGGGCGCCTGGGTGGCTCAGTGGGTTAAAGCCTCTGCTTTCGGCTTGGGTCATGATCCCAGAGTCCTGGGATCAAGCCCCACATTGGGCTCTCTGCTCAGCGGGGAGCCTGCTTCCCTCTCTCTCTCTGCCTGCCTCTCTGCCTACTTGTGATCTCTGTCTGTCAAGTAAATAAATAAAATATTTTTTAAAAAATTTTAAAATAAGTAAATAAATAAATGAACGGGGGTGGGGGCAGCAGGCAGAAAAGAAGGCAAGAGGCAGTGGGCATGAAACCACCGGGGAAGTTAGAATGCCTCACTCGGGAATATAGATGCAGTAAACTCACAGTTACAGAGTAGACTGGCTTAATGCGGAAGTGGGGATTAAAGAGGGGAAAAAAGGTAACTTACCAAGGAAAGGAACTGGCAAGAAAAATGGTCCAAGAAAGATTATTCCATAAAGAAAGAGAGAACAAAGTTGATATTTTTTCCCCTTTGACTGATGTACACCAGGGGACAAAAAGGTTAACAGAAAGATCCAGACTGATGACAATAAGAAGGGGGCTACAGACTAGAAAGAAAAGGGACTTTAACATTCCGAACGACCCTGACCACTTGAACAGTCTTGAAATCCATGGAGAAGGGTAGCCTGACGAAAGTCAGTGAGACACAGATGGCTCTTGTCCTGTGAAATGGCTAATGCTCCCAGCAAGAAACACCGACCCCAACCGAGGCAGAGAGCGGCAGCTTACAGAACTGGTTCCTGTGGGACATGAGGAAAGCGGCTCAGGAAGAAGAGTGGTCATTTACCCTAGACAAGCCTGGTGAGAGCAGGAGAGGGTGAGGCAGACTCACTCAGAAAACAATTAACAAATTGTCTTAAACATCCCAAGTGTGTTTAGGAGAAGCTTGGTACCCCTTCAGCCCCTACTGGAATGAATCAATAAATGGGCACTGGGGAAAGGGGTTGAGAGAGAGAGAGACTGAGACAGAGAACACACATGCTCTTGCTGCCCCCAGGGGGACGAGGCACCTGGGGAGAAGAGCCAGCGGGGTGGGGGGCGGGGAAGGCGGGGGAACAGCCGGGGACAAGGTTGGCCAGCAACTCCTCGGGGAAGCCAACCCCATCAAGGAAAAAGAGGCAGAAGGTAGGGAAGCCAGGCCTTCCTGCCATTCACAGTGGGGGACAGCTGCCGAAGAAGGCCCAAGAGGCCATGTGTACCTGATCATACGCATACAGGGTTTGAAAGTCCTTCTCCTCGATGAGGTTCTTCACTGTCTCCGCGTCCAGCTCTTCTATCCTATAGTTGAGGTCTCCTAGCCACAAGATCACACTGTGAGGACAGAACACAAAGATCACAGGTTGGGGAGGGACTTTACCCATCCTAGCCGGCGTGCTTCTGACGGAAGGCCCTTGAGGCCAGCTTCTTGGGAATTGGGAGAGAAGTGACTCTGCTGTTCGGGAAATCTTTTCTCTTGCCACCCCATTTCATGTCACGGCTCACATGCTGCTTACTCAGTGACCTTTTGCTCCAGGTTCATCAGAAACAGCCTTGAGTTGTCCTGGACTGTTTTACTCTGTGTGGTTGGAAAGATAGTCTAATAAGATCTAAAAGCAAGACGAACTATTTACCTCATTCCTGGGAAGAGGCACAAAAGATCAAAGATTGGGAGTCAGGTCAGTCGCTTGGGGACCCCCAAACCAGAGGATGCCATGATGTCGCCTCCATGCACAAGACAGTCCACAAACACACTCTCAGCCTTTGTTTCTAGAACTGAGGTCCTCTGAAACAAAGTTCAACCCGTACAGTGGAGTCTGGGTTTAACCCCCACTGTATCATCGGTTGGCTCTTTCTGCAAAGTGGGACAGGTGGTCACAGCCACTGCTTCAGGAGAAGGGTAACCGGACATCCCCGGATGACAGTGCACAGCCTGCCAGGTCCAATACCGCGCCATCCGAAGCCAGCAGCCAGGTCATTAAAGAACCCGCGCAGCAGGACACACCAAACAAAAGCATCCACAAGCTCAAAGCGGACAAACTGACATGCGAGTGGCCACCTCCCAAACTAGGGCGCTGGGAGTCCAGCAGAACAGAAGACACACTCCCTGCTAGGTTCCCCGGAGAAGGAAAGCCATCCTGTCAGCTTCCAGAACACCAGCGAGCCCAAGACCGTTCCATCACCGCAGCAGGCGGGATGCGAGGCTTGCATCTGGGGACTCCCCGGCAGACACCATGGCCTCGGGGGCTTCTTCCTTTGTCTAAAAGAAGTGGCACAAGCTTCGAGTGTTACTGTAAAGTCTGAAATTCTAATATGCCTTGACCTGAGATATGTAGAATGTCTTAGAGATAAAGAAAACAAAGATTAGCACGAGATGCTCCAAGCAGCTATCACGGCAGCTTCGTAACGCTGGCTCGAGAGGGAAGGCGGTCCACCACAGTGCAAATCTCAACTACATGTGCTTTTAGAAAGAACAGACACGTACTATCCTAAAGCCTACTTCTGAAACCTGGACTTGAGACACTTGCTGTCTGGTGGCTTTCCTCGTGGGGTTTAATCCAGGCAGACCCACATTAAAATAATCTTATACATATTCTGGGGACAAATGATGTGTAAGAAAGAGTCTAGAGGTCTGCCTGATGGTATGTTAGGACACGGAATGTTCCCACGAGACATAATCCGCATGTAAGTGAGCATTGGCTAGAATCCCCGCTCTGGCAGTGGAAAGCCTCCCCCAGGCACCTCCATCACAAAACAGAGAGGTCCCAATTCTGCAACGTCGGAGTGGCGAACTACTTGGGGTCCGAGCCCAGACTCACTCGTGTTTGCTGATGGTGAGAGGGGGAAGGCCTGGGTCAATCTGACAAAACTGCATTCGAGAACAGATGTCTTTATAGTCCTGGTTCCTCCTCTCATACTCTTCTGTGTGGGCTGCCAAGTGAGAATTCACGACGCAGATGCTGGTGTTGTGGAACTGGAATCTGATGGCCACGCCTCCTTTGTTACCCTACGGGAAGGAGCCCAGAAGAATGCAATTCACAACGTCAACATGGCCATCATTTAAATCTGCATGCTTTCAACGTATCTTCTCTTCAAAATCATCCTCACAGCTAAGTGAAGCAGTCTGTATTTTCTTTTCTTTTTAATTTTTTTTAGAGGGGGAGAGGGAGAGAGACTATCTCCAGCAGACTCTCCGCTGAGTGCAGAACCCAACACAGGGCTGGATCTCATGACCCTGGGATCGTGACCCAAGCCAAAATCGAAAATCGGACACTTAAGCGATGGAGCCACCCAGGCACCCCTATTGTCTGTATTTTAACAGGTAGGAAAACAAATCCAAGAAAGCAGAGTGACCAGCCAGTCAGTGGCAAAGCTGAGTCCACTTTTCACTATATCACAGGCAAACCATATGCTTGGCCTTCTCCGCAGGAAGCTAAGCTCTTGCAAGAAAACCTAAAAGCAGGACTTCAGGAGCCTCGAGAAGAGGAAACTGCAAACCTATTATCAGCATTCTTTATCTTGGTTTTCTGCAACGTATTTCATGGGTGAAATGATCATTTCATGATCAGCTGGAGGCTCTGGTGCGGAGCGGACAGGGATATGTGCCAAATCAGCCAGCAGCTCACGAAATTACAACTTCTAAGCGATCCGCTCTGTCTCACCCTGCTTGAGGGCACCGTTCATCTTGTAACACCAGTACCCTTGAACTGGGACACACGCAGTCACAGTGTCATGAGAGGCAGAGTCGAAACCTTAGGGATCAAGCATATCCCCCAAACTCACCATCCTGCCCATGATTCCTGTCCCCACGGTCTCGGCTTCCACCTCGGAGACGTGCGCTGCATGTTCCTGTTTGACATATAACAGCAGCATAATCCCCACCAGTCGGATGAGCTTCACCTGGACAACAGAGCCAGACATTCCGATCACAGCATGAATCAGAAACCAAAAACAGGAAGACACATCCCAGAGGAAAAGTGGTCTCGAAGCCGGCTGAGGACGCCGATGTGTTTCTTTCTTCACAGCAGGACACAGGGAAATAACCTGTGCAGCTCACCGAGCATGCTCTGAGATAACCCAAACAGTCTACCGCTGCCCAAACCTGCATCTTTCCCACCCAGAGCGCCTCTTCTAAAGGACTTGGAATTAAAGAATTAGGACGGGCTTATGATAACCGTCATAGGTCTCAGAACTTCCTTGCATAGCAACATACAATTAAGGGACACTGACCCCTCACTTACCTTCGCGTACTTGGCGTCTGGGTGAAGACCTTCTGACACAGCTTTAAACCACTCTTCCTCCTTCGGGGTATCATGGAAGAAAAAGGCTTCCTTACTCAGATCAAGCTCCTGGAACCTGTAATAAGCAGCAAGCAGTCAGACAGTCGAGAAGAGTCATGTGCAAGACAGCACGTCCTCAGATTGGGTTAGGTACGTGTATCCTCGCTTTCTAGGTAAACCGCAGGGCCCTCAAGGGGAGAAAAATAAATATGTGGAGCCAAGGGACTAAATGCTAAGGAACTACCAGCACTTTGACGAGCTGTCACCCATTTCCTCTCCATAACCAGCCTGGGAAGTGGTCAGAAGTGTCTCCATTTTACCCCGAGACCCCTGGTTCACATAAGCAGGAAATGCCAAACTGGGGGCCACACCTACATCTAGATCAATTCCAAATTCTAGGCCCTTCTCACTTTACTATATAGGCTCCTTTGCTGCCCCCCTCCCCATTCACAGTGCCCAGGATAGTGGTAGGAAGACAATATGTATGGAAGAAAAAATGACTGACTGATGGAGCATTTAAAAAAAAAAAAAGAAGAAAGCTAACCTTCCTGGGGCACCTGGGTGGCTCAGTCAGTTAAATGTCTGACTCTTGATTTCAGCTCAGGTCATGATCCTGAGATCAAGCCCCCCATCAGACTCCACGCTAGGCATGGAACCTGCTTAGGGTTCTCTCTCTCCCTCTGCCTCTCCCCACTTGTGCACTCTCTCTCTCTCTAAATAAAAAAATTTTAAAAATAAATAAATAAAGCTGGGGCACTTGGGTGGCTCAGTTGGTTAAGCATCTGCCTTCAGTTCTGGTCATGATCCCAGGATCCTGAGATCAAGCCCCATATCGGCTCCTTGCTCAGCGGGGAACCTGTTTCTCCCTCTTCCTCTGCCCCACCCTTCTGTTTCTGTTCTTTCTCTCTGTCAAATAAATAAATAAAATCTTAAAAATAAATGAATAAACAAAGCTAACCCTACTTCCCTGGCAAAAGCTATTTTTGCCTTGTGACCAATAAAGTGTTGAACGTCTAAGTAATAAAAGTCAGTTCGAGGTGTAGTGATTTTAACAGAGGGCTGCATTAAATAATAGCATTTAAATGCCAGGCACATCGCTTTAATGGTGCCAGAAATTTGTTTACTTCCAGGAAGAACATCAAACAGAGAAGTAGCTGGTATTAAGAACATGGTCATTTTTCAATTCCTTTACCTGCTAGGAGAACTGTTATACATTCATGTCCCTGTCCCTTTCCCTCAGCTATATTTTCTGGAGCTAGAGAGGCAGAACTGAGAAGAGAAGCACTCACCCCACACAGTATACATCTGGAGCTGGGATGCCATGGCTTAGCCAGGGCCGGAGGCCTTCTTTGGGGGACTGGCCATTCACGTTGTATGTTCCCACAAAAAACCTGTCAACAAAGAGAACAGATCAGTCCCTTAGATGTTTCCAGACATTGAGAAATGTCACCCCGAACGTCGACCAAGGACTGTGGCACCGAAGGGTGACTTGCAGTCTGTCATGATATTTGTTGCTTTTGTGGTAACTTTGAAAGTATGGGCCTACTGTGAACATTGCTATTTAGCCTTGGCAGCCATTAGAGCCATAATCCACAAAATGATTCCTCAGCCTGTGTGTGCTGGGGAAATGAAAGAAAAATGAAAAGTACATTGGTAATTATCTTCAGAAGGAAAGCAACAGCAGTGTTCACCGTAAGGGACTGTTTGTATACCTGGAAGCAATGTCACCTGGTATTACAGGCCCCGTGCACAGATTTAAAAAGAGCCAGCAGACTCTTTCATTTAACCTCTATTCATTTAACTTTTGGTAATCCTGTCTAAAAAGATTACCAAACACTAACTTCATTTCACTAACTTCAGTTTAAATGACTTCCTTCAGGGATGCCTGGGTGGCTCAGTTGGTTGGGCAGCTGCCTTCGGCTCAGGTCATGATCCCAGTGTCCTGGGATCGAGTCCCACATCGGGCTCTTTGCTCAGCGGGGAGCCTGCTTCTCCCTCCGCACCTGCCTGCCATTCTGTCTGCCTGTGCTCACTCTCTCTCTGATAAATAAATACATTTAAAAAAAGAAAAAAACAAATAAATGGCTTCCTTCAAAGGCCCAGAATGACCAAGAGATACACAAATTTCAGGATATCATTCCTTCTTCTGTCCTATATACCTCTTTAAATACTGACGTAATTATTTGTAAGTTGTGTGACTCTGCTATACCACACCTACCACCATGCCCAGCCAGAAAAGACAGAATAAATGGCTGCTCATGAAGACTGAAAGGAAATGATCATTTTGAGAATGGCAGGTGAGATTCTGTAGAAGGATCTGTTTCCAAATCCAGTGTAGGGGGTGAAGTGCTGAAATTTCAGAGAGCTGAATGATCATTTTGCTTTGAAAACAGTCCGCCCAGTTATCTACCTGAAGTTCTGGATATAGGTATAATCCTCTTCTTTCTGCACGAGACGTGATTTCACTATTGTATCCCGTAGCCCGAACTTCTGCATGGATAAAATGTGAGCCTTGTCTGATACCATGATAGTGGAGGAGCGGACCATGTCGGTGATTTCACACTTAGATGTATTCTGTCTAGAAAAACAAACAGACAAAGCTTTATCACATTCTGATGAGTTCCCCATGACAAAATACATGAACATGAAGCTAGAAGTTTCCACACACAAGCGTCTGAGTCACAGAAGACGATGGAGGCCAAAGTCAAATGTATTTACTAAAAAAACAAAACAAAACAAAAAAACCCCACTATGTCTGTGTGCAATTAAGTAAATTTGTGTGTTGCTGAATGTATTGGTCTGGAGATTTTCTGATAGAGATCTCAGATCAGAGGGGACCTTGAAGACATTCTGATCTAATCCCTTCCTTTTCCAAATAGGAAAAATAAGATCTAGCACCATCCACCCAGCTGGATGGCAACAGAGTATGGACTAGAACCCAGATGTGACAGTACTCTTTCTAGATCCTACTGCCTCATGTAACGAGACTATAAAACTATCCAGATCCTTTGACTTGACAATTCTACTGTAATTCTTTCCCACAGGAATAATCTGAAATAAAAGAAGAGCAATGAAAGTTCGTATTTCATGATTATTTATGTAGTTTTAACAGTCAAACTAACAATTATTCAAATGCCAACACTTAAGGTCAAACAAAATTTAAAAATTGGACACATTTATCTAGCAGAATCCCAATAAAAGTACAAAAACTTTTGCTGAACATTACTTAATGAATTAAGAGATACAGAGCACTTGCAACAACTTCTGGCACTGAATAAAGACCACAGAAATATCTGACATCATATCATCAAGTACATACTAATTACAGCCACGTAAAAATGTATCTATGTAACCAAAAAGGCTCCAAGTGAACTGAGCATGACAGATCCAGATACACTTAAAGTTCAGGGATTATTCCTTTCTGCTTAAGTGCATAAAAATACGGACACAAGCAAGTTTTTTTTTATCTTGACCAGCTGTTTCTGGCTATGAGCAGCAGGGGGCACTGGTGTACAGACTAAATATAAGAGCACTTCAGGAAAAAGAAAAGTAAATAAAAACAGAAAAAAAGAAGTATCAGGCTCCTGGGTGGCTCAGTTGGTTGGACAACTGCCTTCGGCTCAGGTCATGGTCCTGGAGTCCTGGGATCGAGTTCTGCATTGGGTTCCCAGCTCCATGGGGAGTCTGCTTCTACTTCTGACCTTCTCCCCTCTCATGCTCTCTCTCACTGTCTCTCTTTCAAATAAATAAAATATTTTTTTAAATTAAAAAAAAAAAAAAAAAGAAGTATCTTCAGAGTCAGGAAACTCCTAAGAGAATGTGAGGGAGAAATAAAAATGTTTCTAATCTTCTAGATGTCTAAGGTAGAGTTAGATTGCCAGTTTCAAATCCTAGATGGGCTACTTGCTAGTTCTGGATCTTGATAAATGATGTAAAGTCTCTTCACCTGCAGCAGTATAACACAATGAAGACCATGGTACCTATCTTTTAGGTCAAAATAAGATAATCCTGATAAGAGCACAGTGCCTGCGTACACAGTAAATGCTCAATGAATGTCCAACATTTCTTAAACCAGCTACCCTGGGACAACTTACATCACGCAGAGCAATGGTCTCAGATCTCTACTGAGGAGAACTTCAGCCCTAGGAAGTACAAATGAATGGACAGCTGCATTACCTTGTGAGTAAGCTGTCTGGTGTATCCTGAGCGCAAGAGCTTGGGTCCACAAGCAGGCCTCTCTTATCTGACCACGAATCATCAAAGTCAGAAGCACCTAAGGGGCAGGGGAAGGAATGAAAACAGGCTTACACAGACTTGAACATAGAGACCACAGCTTTTCCAATTATTGTCTACGAATCACTGGTTGTACACATAAAGCTTGAAAGCATAGGAAAGGTGGATGGTGGTACCTTGTGGAGCACAAGAGAGAGGGCAAAAAAAACAAGCATTTCATCCAGAGATCTTTACTTCTGAAAACCTAACTATCTCAGCTGGTTCGACTCCCTTTTCTTAGAGACGGAGTGCCTTACAGAAAGAATAAAACTATGCAAGCTGCAGACCTAAGTTCCTTCACTGACTCTACTATTTACTGACCTTGTAACTTCAGGCAAGTCATCCAACCTCTCTCAATCTCAGTGACTTGACGTGCCCTGCCCTTCTCACAGGTTTATTGCTGGGATCAAATAGTTGACACATGAGTAAGCATTTTGGAGGCCACACGGCATATTATGAAATATAAGATAGTGATCTCATTTCCATTTACTCCAAGTGGAACTTCAAGTTCAAGGAGGAGAGAGCCAATGGTCAGAGATCTGATGCTGGAAAGGATCTAAGTGTTAGAGAATAGCCTGCCATTGTTAATAAATTGCCTCAAAAGCAAAAGAGCAAACCAAGGACTTTTAATAAATAAATACTTTGGGACAGTTGTTAAACCAAGATAAACCTGAAAAGGAAAAGTAATCTGCCAATAGCTTCTTTGCTCCTTAAAAGCCAAATCTCTCGTCCACAGAAAATGGAATGGAGGCCACAGAACGGGGCTGCTTCAACACACAAGTTACAAGGAGAGCTGCAGGGAGGAACCATCACGAAAGAATTCTGCCCTGAAGACTATTACTAAACATGGATTTTCCGATCATGCATTCACAGGAACCAGAACACACACACACACAAACACACAATTGAAACATGAAAACAATGACATTTCAATACGCCAATCAATCACCAAGGCCTTTCAATTTTGTTTCCTGAATGCTGCTCAAATCAATATTGTCCAAGGTGACCCTATTACCCACGTTACCAACATCTCCCTGGAATGACTTCAAACTAATCTCTGGGCCTCCCTTCTTACCCCACCATCTCTGACCCAATTTCTATACTGCAGCCAGAGGATTTTTTGAAAAAGGAAGGCTAATCACATCACTTAAGACCTTTTAAAAGCTTCCCATTGAATAAACTTACACCTCCCAGTATGGCTGCCAAGTCTCCCTCCAGTCCAGATCCCACCTGCCCACTTGCATGTCTCACCACAGTCCTCTGCCTCCCATCCCCTTGAATGCCACAGTCTATTAAAGTTACTGCAGTTACACCACAATCCCATCAGAAACCCACTTCCTTCTTTCATTTTGCTTTACACGGCTAACTCCCACCCATCCCGGGGCCAGGGGTGAGCAAACTTCTCTACAAAAGGCCAGCGCATAAATGTCCGAGGCTCTGCAGGCGAAACCGTCTCCATCACAACGATCTGACCCTGTTGTCACAGCGTAAAGGAGCCACGAGCATGGCTGTGTTCCAGGAAAACTTTATTTATGGACACTGAAATCTGAAGATTACATAATTCTTACATGTCACAAAATATGAATCTCTTTTCATTCTTTTCAAACATTTAAAACTATAGGGATGCCTGGGTGGCTCAGTTGGTTAAGCAGCTGCCTTCGGCTCAGGTCATGATCCCAGTGTCCTGGGATCGAGTCCCACATCGGGCTCCTTGCTTGGCAGGGAGCCTGCTTCTCCCTCTGCCTGCCACTCTGTCTGCCTGTGCTCTCTCTCTCTCTCTAACAAATAAATAAATAAAATCTTAAAAAAAAAAAAAAA
>RCUC01118188.1:0-12834 GCA_003697995.1 Taxidea taxus jeffersonii
ATAGTTTAATAATCTGGTGAGGATAATTGAATATTTTCCCAGAGATAAGAATAAAGCACCTAACACTTCATAAGAAAAATATATTACCAATTCATCTGTGATGGCTATTTTATCTAGAATATTAGAGAAGTGTCATTTTTCTTTTTCATTAATAGTTTATTGTTTTCAACAGAAGTATTTCTTAAACTTCACATGTGCTTTTAAGAAATCTGAATTGTAAATATTACTTATTTCAAGACTTCCAGTTTGTTAGAATTTTGAAAAACTAATTCAAATTTTAGAAATTATATCTATAGACACTATATTTTTTTAGCATCTTGATAGAACATTGCAAAGCACATTGATTTTTTACCTCTTAAACACTATAGACATGGGAACCCATATTTATTGAAGATCTTTCTCTATCAGCTACACTGCAAGTTTTTTTAATAGAATATTTCATATAATCCTTTCAAAAACAGCTGAGACAAATATAATTATTTCCAAACTATTGATCCTATCTCACGTTTAGAAATGTTAAATACTTTTCCAAAGTTCATAGAGTAAGGTAAAGCCAAATGAAACTCGCAACTGTGGGACCCCCAATTCTGATACCTTTCCACTGTATCAAACTGCCTCCCATAATTATGGAGGGGAAACCATTAATCTTGAAGCATCTGACACTGTGTTGATGGCCAAATTTCCCAAGGATTCACCCACACTTTCCTGGAGTTTAAAATTACTACTTGCTTTTCTCTGATGGCTTATTAAAACTCCCACCTTTTTCAGGTAGCAATGGCAAAAGATTAGACCAAACAACATAGAAATATGAATGACTAAATGATCAGATTTAAGTGTTTACCTTCAGGTAGAGAATAAAATAGAATTTAAGTGTGTATAGAAAACAGAGAGGTTATTTCCTATAAATTCATACACACAGATACACTCAAGGATGACTTTCTTCTCCATCTTTGTACAGCCTTGTGTAAGAAACATTCTGCTAATGAGATTTGAGGGATAGATGTCTTTGATATGCATGTACTGACCTATCAAAGGGTCCCAGATCAATCCTTTGGGTTAAGCCATTGGCCCTTATTAAAACCATGGCTCTATTTATAATGAATGAGAAAATGTAGAAAGAAAATAATCTGTTGTTATACTGCTGGGTTTTGATTCCCTGTTAAGTAGCACCAAGCAAGAGATTTAGACAGAAATTTTTGGAAAATTTATTATTACAAATATACATGTTCAATGATGTCACACATATTTTGAAGAGTGTATCATTAAGAAATATGAACTAAGTATCTATCTTCAAAACAAAAATAATGGCTAAACTGCTACAAGAGGATGCAATACTAACAGATAAATGATCTTTTATATATACTCTTTGTATAAAAAATGAAAGACAAAATTGAGAGCTAATTCTTTACAGAGCTTGATATGATGCCCTTAGTAAGGGTGGAAGAGGAAAATGACACTAGAGGGAATAGTAAAAGGAATGAAACATAGCAAATACTAAAATAAATTCTGGAAATTATGCCATAATAACAAGAACTTGAAAACGCTTAAGATTTTGAAAGGGAAAAATAAGTGGACCATTACCTCAATTGTTTAAGAACATGCAAAAGACAAAAGAAAAAGTCCCTCTGCAGTGGCCTGAAGAGGTGGGGAATGAGCAGTTTAGAAAAAGTAGACCTTTCCAAAATAAAACATCCTTGCCACTGTCCCCAACCCATTAACACAACTATAGATCAATTTTATCAGAAATGCTATAAGCAGGGTGCCTGCATGGCTCAGTCGGTTAAGCTCTGCTTTGGCTCAGGTTGTGATCCCAGAGTCCTGAGACCAAGCCCCACATTGGACTCCCTGATCCATGGGGGGCCTGGTTCTCCCTCTGCCTCTGCCTCCCTTTCTCTCTCTCTCTGTCTCTCATGAATAAAGAAAATCCTTAAAAAAAAAAAAAAGACACACTATAAGCAAATTATACTTTGCAAAACATTATAAAGGTTTTTACATTAAAATATATTTTCTTGGGGCACCTGGGTGGCTCAATGGGTTAAAACCTCTGCCTTCAGCTCAGGTCATGATCCCAGGGTCCTGGAATCGAGCCCCGCATCGGGCTCTCTGCTCGGCAGGGAGTTTGCTTCCCCCCTTCTCTCTGCCTGCCTCTCTGCCTGCTTGTGATTTCTCTTTCTCTCTCTGTGTCAAATAAATAAAATAAAATCTTTAAAAAAAATAAAATATATTTTCTTTATACACTTTAATATAATGTCTATATCCAGCACAGCTATTGCCCAAGGGTGACACTGGCTGGTAAATAACCTTACCTATGTATTTCCATAGAAGCTGTTCTCACTGAATGAGTAACTTGCATACAAGGAACTCAGAGCTATTCAAGCCAGCGGCAAAGTAGCTCTTCACTCTGACTTCAACATGATCCTTATCTCTCCGCTATTATTATTTAATCATTCTTTACTTCAATTCCTGCCATCATGCCTGGTACCTTCAGCCCATGTGATCAACTCACCCAGTAATCTAAACTTGTGGTTCTTCTGCTAATCCCACTATACCCATGAATATGAATAAACTCATAAGCACCATCACACCCAGGGGCTGGAAATGACTCTAACTGAAGTAAGAAATTCCAAAATCTCCGTCCTTCATTACAATTTCACATTCTTTTTATTTTTCCTCTACATCGTTTTTGCTGTACACAGGCTTCCCCCTCATTGAGGTTTCTGGTTCCATACTACCACTCTTTTCTCCCAGCTTCCTCTTAGATTCTCTACTCTGTATAACTAGCTGAGACCTCAGGATGCTCCAGTTCAACCTCTCCCATCCATTTACCTTGGACACTGCACCCAAGAACTCAGCCCAACACTTTTGCTGTTTTTACACCTGAGTTGCTTGTGGGATACATTGCCTTTAAAATGTATTCACTAACTTCAACCTGACCCACTGGGCTTTGGTCCTCTTTAATCTATCAATTGTCAGCAGCTTCCTGTTCTCCAGAGTGCCCATTCAAAATACTCACTGTTATCCCCCCCCAAAAAATACTCACTGTTATCCTCAAAAGCTTTATAATGGTGTCTGCCAGTATATGTTCAATCAAAAGCTCTTTGAAAAATAAAACAAACAAACAAAAAGCCCTAATCCATAGCATTTGCTGATTTTCAAGCTGCAAATACTCCCAGTGTGCCCATTTCAAGGTGCTATGTGACATCACCAAACAGAGTAGAGAAGAAATGTGTAATAAACAGCATGTTTCTCATGATATTTCCACCAGATATAATTTTATATCTATTCTCAGACACAATAGATGCAAATAAGTGCATAGATAATAGTAAAATGTTAAAAAATAATTAGGAAGTGATAGATGTTGAGTATTACCTTTGTTTTAATGTACTTTATTTAACTATAAATTTATGTTATTTACACTATAATAATGGCATGTTTAACAACTGGCTGGCAAAATTCCTGAAAATTTAGCAATTAGCTCTACTAGGCAGCACTAGCACATCATTGCTTCACCCATTATAAATCTTCATTTTTCTTTGCCATTGACCCTGCCTCATACTTTCCTGAGAAAACAGACTGCATGTGATTTCCTCAATTTATTGTCCCCATATCTATAAATTTCTTTGCAATTTTACTCACTCTGACCTCGTTCCGAGCTGTCTCAGAAGTGTCTTTTATTCACTTTAAGATGGATTCTTTCATCTTAGTTATTATGATTTCTTCCCACTAACCTCGGAACTATGTGTTCTTGGCACTCCCTCTCTCTCCTATATTTCCAAGTGCTCTCTCTCTCCTACTTCCACTGTATAAACATATTCAAGATCTCCCATCAATGAAATTAAACATATCTCTTGACCTTTGACTCTATATCTACCTCTAGCCATCTGCACTTTTTATGCCTGCTTATCATATTTACCAGAAATCCCGAAGGAAGAACAGCGCTTATTAGCAGTTTTTATTTCCTCATTCTAGTACCTTACCTTTTTTCCTAAAATCCTATGAGATTACTATGGAAAAAGCATGAATCACCCCCAAAATGCCAAACTTCAAAGATTTTTTCTTAAGTTCTCAGATTACTTTAAAAAAATTCTTTTAGCATTGACCCTGTTGTACCTTCCCTCTTAGATTTTCTCTCCCCCTGACTATTGCTTGGCCTTCAGCAATCTATAAACCTGTGAGAGAATGGGTGGGGACGCCTCCATGAGCAGCCCTGCAAGGATGATCAACCTGGTTTCTATGCCAGGAAAGATGTTGACCAGGATCACTAAATGTTTCCTGGGATGGAGGCTGGGACAACTTAAGTCTTTCCAGATATAGGGTGTAGAGAAGCTCTATTCTGTTACCTTAAGAGGGGAGGACCACTTGGCAAACCAACTGGCTCCTATAATCTAATAATTGGATTGTTGATGCTTATTGCATCCAAGCAGCTGGACCTGAGACCCAATATCTAGACAAAAGAAAACAACACATCTAAGGGGATTCAGAAGAATTGCAGAAGGTATTCAGAACATTCAAAACAGGTGACTCCTTTTGAAGTAGAATTGAGGTGGAGTGAAAAACACAGCTCGAATAAAAAATATCACCCAAGCAGATTCAAATTTAATATTCACACACACACACACATACTGGACAATGAATGTTTCCAAAATAATGGTGATATAGAATTAGCTTATTAAGTCAATTTTCCTCCTCTAAACCCAAAGCAGAAATCTTAGAAGGAACAGGGATGGTAGGTCCTAGAACCCAATATGAGACTGTGAGAAACCATGGGGAGATAAAAAGTAGTTAGGCTCTAGCACCAGAGAAAACCAGTAACTTCAAATAAGTAGAGGACCACATGATGGTTCACATGAATGGCAAACACCAGAAAGAAAACATTAAATGGTGCTGTAAACTAGAGAATAGGATAGTATTAAGTGTTGGTAGGAGGGCAAATGTTGGTCTCAAGAACAATCTCTCAGTCTTCAGTGAAATCAAGTATTTAAATACCCAATGACTCATCAATTCTTCTTCTGAGTATATCAGGGCCATAGAACATGCTCATACAGTTGTCTAGGTTTTGTGTTATGCAATTCCAGGGATCATCTTTCACATAGGTGATGCAAATGTGTACGAAATGAAATTACATATGGAAGTACACAATCCAAACAAATATTGTTGTTAAATTGATAACTAATTAAAAGACAATGAATGTGTAAAAATTTTTTGAAATAAATGCATATAATCAATTGAAATAGATGGTTATAATCATTCTCAATAAAAGAGTGAAATACTAGGAATTCTTCATGTCTAATCTATATTTTCAATAAAATTCATCTATTATAGTTAAAGTTTTTAAAAATGTATGGAGACAAGAAAAGAGAGTTATTTTTAAATAGCTACATCATACATAAAATCATATCTTTTCTTATCTTGTTTTTTAAATTATTTTATCTTGACCTATCAGTGAGAATTTTTCCCCTGACCTCTCATAATTCAATATCTGGAATCCAGAAAAATGGCTGTTTCCATCTGTTTCACTCACAGTGATCAATATTTAGTTAAGTTCATGCATAATAATGAATATATATCTCCCAGAACGTGCTTTGTCAAATTTTGGTATATAATTTTGCCCAGGATCAGAACCTTGACAGAAGGGTATCTGCATTTTCATTTTATTTTACAAGGGATGTGGGAATGCTGACTATCTACTTTCTACTTTTTTCACCATATTATTGCTTTGTAAAGGAAAGCATTCTGCCACAGTGAAATAGACATGTGTTTCAGAAAATTCTCCCTTTAGGCCCAAACATGGGCTAACTTCAATAAATGAAAGTGGCATAGTTTACAGAATTGGTTTCTCACTAAGTACTTGAGTTGAATCAGCTTTTTAGATGCCTTCAAATTTTTAAGGGAAGCAAAACAAAAAGCATTCTTCCAAGCATCAAGAAAACACTTTACCACAGATAATTGTCCCATTTAATTTGCATTCCAATGCATACCAAACTGAAAAATAGCAATACTCAGAAGGCCAACCCGATGGAAGACTTCCCATCAAGTAATAAAATGATAGGTAATAAGAGGGAGGGGAAAAAGGGCTGGGAGAAATGGCTTAGTGGAGTCGATGGGTTGGTTGCAAATTTCCTACTTCAAATTATCAGCCTTTCTTCCTGCTTCACTTACTACTTGTTACCAGCAACTCTTCTGTCAGCAAGAAGAAAGAAAAAAAAAAGAAGAAGAAGAAAGAAAGAAAGGAGGAAAAAAGGAAGAAAGAAAGAAAAAAAAATTTAAAAAAAATCCCAGACAGCCTAAGAAATCAGACGACAAACCTCATTATTGATGGCGTCAGGTGGTAAATCAATGCCAGAGGAAAATCAATGGTAAAAATATTTTTTAGTGGTGCATACAGATGAAGAGCCTCAGCAGCATTTCTTGATGGAAACCACAAAAGTCTGCAGCCACCCCTGAGATACTACTTCATGGGAGGCAAGAACTTATCTCCTGCTTTAGAGATACTAACTTGCCCTGTATGATTTCCTGTGTTGTAGGGTGTATAACTGTTTTCTGTGAAAAGAACAGAAATTATGGAGAACAGTGTATGGAGAGTACACTGACAGTAAAATGTAATTTCTCAGCAGTGTTTTGTTTTTTGCTTTTTTTTGATACTTATTATATATATGGCTATTTAATGAGTTTAAAGATTAGAAAGTTTAAGAGTTGGAAATCGTGCCCAAATTGAAAAGCATGTCAGTTTTTCATTTGAAGAGAGATGTGAAAATAATTTTCATTGCATGGAAAGATAAAGCTTTAAAAATAATTCCATATCAAAGGATGCTTATTTAAGAATGGGAAAATGATAGTGAAGCAATTTTGAAGAATCATCCTGATTTATAACCTATAGCACCCAAATACCCCTACACTGCATAACTACTTTCTTTCAAATCATAGACCAGCTCAGATCAGATCACTCTCCCAGGCCAAAGTTTCATGGATCGTATGAAGAAGTGATCAGACTAAGATTAATCCTGGGTGAACTGGGGAACTGGCAAAAGGGTATCACTAGATTCAGGCTTATTCTGTTGCTAATGAACCATAATTTAGGTCCTCATTTATACAGTTATCCTCCAAGGTTCTGAGAGGAGTGCTAAAAATCATATACATAATTATGCAGTCATTTTCCTAAAGAGGGTCTCCCAAAGTTGTAAACTTCAGGAGCCATAAAACTTGGATTTGCCCTTAGATTTTATCCAGTTGAAGTCTACAGAGACAAATGTGTTCTTTAGTAAATAGAGGAGAACCTGTTAGTCTGTCAGAATTGTATACTCTTCAGGGGGGAAAACTATCTTCTTGAAATAGATTATATGACTTTCACCAAGGAGAGAGAATGCAGAACTTTACTTCAAGGGAATAGTACAGAATTCCTAACAAGACTTTATTTACCCTCTTAGAGGAAATGAAGTACAGTTTAACAAGTATTACTATAAGTAACTTATAAACCATGTATATTTTTACTTGCATTTGTATTGTATTCTTAAAAATTTGTATTATGCATAGCTTCTTTCTACATACTGACTTGCAGTGAGATATCCAAAGTTGTCTTTAAGGCTGTGATGAGCCAGGAAGCCTTCATCCTTCCCAGAGACAACCTCAGATGAAAAAGACTAGAAAAGACAGTGGTAGAAACTTAAAGGAAGTAAATAATCTGATCAAGTCCACAGGTCTGGAGGAAGACAGAAATGAGGGAAGAGGAAGTAAGATGAGACTGACTGAAAATTCAAGCCAAGATGAATACTTTCTCTAATGCCTCACAGTCAAGTTGACCCATCATGAAATCCCATGGCTCTTACTCTAAATGTTTCCAGATCTTTTTCTTTTGTCACCTTTTCTACCACTACCACTCAAGCCATTATCCTTTCTTGCCTGATTCTTCTAGCAGTTTCCTGACTATCCTCCCTAATTCTCCCCTTCTGCTCCCCCACACTCCAGTTTAGCAGTCATTCCACACTCTGCATAACAGTCAGAGTGATCCTTTTAAAATAGAAGTCAGGTCACGTCATTCTCTGCTCAGACTAAAATGTAATTCTAAAAATGGCTCACAAGGTCCTTTGTAATCTGCATTTCTTACCTCACTCCTCTATCATCTTTCTGCCTTATTTTTTACTTCTTTCTCTCTTGATTAGTCTGCTCCAGAAATACTGGTCTTCTTGCTGCTCCCTAGCCATATTAGGCACTCTTCTTCCTCAAGACCTTCCCACTTGCTCTCTCCAGATATCTACATGGTTCAGTTCCTTCCTTTTCCAGGTTTGGAATGTTATCTTTTAACCAATATCTTCTTTGGCCATCATAGATAAAATTGCAGATTTTCCTTCAACATTGCTTACCTCTCTTCTTGGATTTATTTTTCACATTAGCATTTATTGCCATTGATAACTGTATATTTTATTTTATTTTTGCTCATTGTCTTCTACTTCATAGTAGGTGTGAAGACTATAAGGGAAAGTCGTGTGTCTTTTGCTTACTGCCCACTTCCCAGTGCCTAGAACAGGTTCGGCACTTAGTAACTGTTTAGTAAGTACTCCTTGAAGGAATGAATACATTAATGACTGAATGAGCAGAAGAAAAATACATGTGTGACTCCCAATTAACTTCTTATTGTCTTAACTTAAACTCTTTTGCAAAGCATTGAAAAGTCCTTCATAATGTGTCCTCAACTGATTTTTCCAGACTCATTGCTTACCATTCCCCTATATTCTGCCAAACAGTCAGGAAAACCAATCTATCCATTATCTTCTTAACACCCCAGGCACTTTCATGCCTCATTCTCTTGTTCACACTGTGCTGTCTGCCTGGAAAATCTCTTTTTATCTTTTCTTCATTCTTTCTTTAGCTAAATCCTGCACATCTCTAGTGAACTAATTCCAATGCCTTTTTCCTCTGTGAAGTCATCTGTGACTCTCCTAGACAGAATTAATTAATCCCTGCACTGTGCTTCCAGAGTAGATTTTATGTGTCTCTTTTAAAACAATCAAATTATAACACAGTTATTTATAACCCCAGCATGGAATACAGTGTCTGACACATAATAAATATTTGCTGAATAAATCAATATGTAAGAGCTCCATCTTTCTAGGCCCAAGATACCAGGTTAATCCTGAGTGTTTTGCCACTAATTTCTTACCAACCTGTCTATACCCATTTCACTGTCATGATTACTGATAGTTAATATCCATTAAGTATTCACCACATGCCTCACACAGTTTAAAACACTTTGTAAATAAGATTTTGTATCATTACATAAGTGCTTTCTTTATAAGTCCCGCTTGAGAAAACCGAGTCATCATATGGTTGAGGAAAGTTGAGGAAACTGTCATTATATAGTTAATAAAGATCTGCTTCCTGAAAATGTGCTCTTGCCTATGAAGCTATAGTATCTCCCAGAGAAATGGTTTATCCAGAAAGCCTGTGCTAAGTAAGAAACTATTCAAACATACAAAATCTTTCACTTTCTGGGTGTCATGAGTAGAGGATATCTTCACAAGGCAAATAAACCTCATTAGGTTGAAGAATATTAGACTAAATCATAGTGCATTGATAATATGTGAGTGATACTCCAAAATGTGTATAAATTCAGGAAGATTTATGGAATTAACCAATGAAGCACTAGATATTTTAGTAAATGGTAAGATAATGGAAAAAAGTGTAACCCTCTGAGTAGAAATTTTCATACAAATAAATTCCCCCTCCTACACAAAAACAATTAGCTCCAAAGAAAGAGTGAGAATTTATCAGTATACTATCCAAGCTTCTTACTAACCATCATCAGCTTAGCTGCCCTCATTGATCTTTAATAACCTTTTAAAGAGAAAGTTAAAAAATGAAACACACACATGAAAGGGGGTGGTGTATTTGTGAAAGACTACTCATACAAGAGAGCTGTAGAATAAAAGGGAAATTTATCATTTATATTTAATATCTCAAGAACAGTCCTAGATTTTAAATCCATTTTAAGAAGCAGCAAAACCAAATTTTAAAAAGTTATTTGGGAATTCTACTTTCCAATCTGGCATGTAACTTGGAAATCATCACTCTGTCCAAACAACAAGTAAAAAGCTGATCAAACTGAAAAATCAATCTCCCAAAATTGGAGAGACAGAAGTGGATTACAACTTATTGGAGCAAAAACGTCTGCAGGACATAGTACCAGGACAGGAAAATCTAAACTTTAAATTGACAAATTGCTGGAAACTCAGTATGAATAAGTCTGAGAGTTAAAAACTCCAGGGGGATCTAGTCCTAACAATAGTCCCCAACTTTGTGAGTTTTACCACCAGGAACTCTACTAGGTCCTCACAGTAAATATTTGAGAAAACTCCCCTCTACTTTCTGGCATGGGAAGAGGTAAAGGAATCATTTTGAAATATCCCAGAGCATTCTGTTTGTCACAAGGCCTGCTCTCAAAAAAATCTATATCCTGAGACTGTAAGTTGTTGGGATTTTTTTTTCAGAGCCTAAACCTGGGCAAAGAAAAGTGCCCAACTCTATCCCATTTTAGCCAACCTGTCCCACCTAACAGTACAGAAAACTGAGAAGCACTTGGTAAGTTCACAAGCCAGAGGCATAGGCTCACTAATCATAGAACTATGGAATACTTTACCAACACATTACTAAAGGTCCATTTATTGCAGTTCCTTTTACATCATGTTCAGTGATAGAAAATTATAAGTCATAATAAAAGGCAAAAAACCCACATGATTTGAAAACATAGAGCAAGCATCAGAAGCAGACTCAGATATGGCAGAAGTATTGGAAACAGACTGGAAATTTAAAATAGGTATGATTAAAATGTTAAAGGACCTAACAGATAAGTAATCTCTACACCCAGTGTGGGGCTTGAACTCACAACCCTAAGATCCAGAGTTGCATTCTCTGATGGCTGAGCCAGCCAGCCGCCCAGGACCTAAGAGATAAAGTAAACAGCATGTAAGAAAAGATAGGCATTATAAGCAGAAAGATGAAAATTTTAAGAAAGAATAAAAAAGAAATGGTAAGGATAAAAGAGACACTATCACAGACATGAAGAATAACTTTGATGAGTTCATTAGGAGACTGGACATGGAGAAAAAAGAATCTCTAACCTTACGGATATCTCAATAGAAACTTCCAAGACTGAAAAGCAAGGAGAAAAGAGACTGAAAAAAAGAACAGAATATCCAAGGACTGCAGGGCAACAACAAAAAATGTTACATACACATACAAAGAATACAAAGAGGAGAATAAAGAGAAAAAAGAACAAAAGAATTATCAAAGGAAATAATTACTTAGATTTCCCCCCAGAGTAATGTTAGACAAAAAACTGTAGAAATGGAAAGCTCAGAGAACATCAAGCAAGATAAATCCCCAAGAAACTTCACCTAGTCACATCATATCAAACTCCAGAAGATCAAAAATTTTAAAAATCTTGAAAGAAGCCAGAGGACTAAGACACTTTATCTATACAAAAGCTAAGCAAAGAATTTTATCTGGCTTCACCTCAGAAACCACACAAGTAATGAGAGTGAAATATTTAAGTGCTGAGAAAAAGCAACAAACAAACCAACCAACCCACCAACCTAGAATTCTGTACCCTGAGAAATTGTCTTTCAAAAGTGAAGGAGAAATACTTTCTGAGACAAACAAAAATTGAGAAAATTATTGTCAGTGGATCTGCCTTGTAAGAAATGTTAAAAAAAAAAGTTTTTCAGAAAGAAAGAAAATTCTATAGATAAACTTTAAAAAAAAGAATATAAAGAAAGAGCATCAGAGAAAGAATAAGCAAAAGTAAAATAAAAATGCTTATTTCTCAACTCCTTGATTGATTTAATGGATAATAGTTTGTTCAAAATAATAATAGCAACAATCTCTCTATTAAGTATATATATTATACATGTGTGTGCATGTATATAAGTATATATATTTTGTATATTGACCCTTGACCAACATGGGGTCAGGGGCATCAACCACCATGCATTTAAAAATCTGTCTACAACTTTTGACTCCTCAAAAACTTAGCTACTAATAACTTACTATTGACTGGAAGCCTTACCATTAACAAAAACAGTCAGTTAACATACATTCTGCATGTTATATGTGCTATATATTGCATTCTTATAGTAAAGTAAGCTAGAGAGAACACAAACTGCTATTAAGAAAATCATAAGAGGGGCACCTGGGTGTTTCAGTGGGTTGAAGCCTCTGCCTTTAGCTCAGGTCATGATCTCGGGGTCCTGGGATCAAGCCCTACATCGGGCTCTCTGCTCAGCGGGGAGCCTGCTTCCCCCTCTTTCTCTGCCTGCTTCTCTGCCTACTTGTGATCTCTCTCTCTCTGTCAAATAAATAAATAAAAATCTTAAAAAAAAAGAAAGAAAATCATAAGAGAGACTGTGGACTCTGAGAAACAAACTGAAGGTTTTGGAGGGGCAGGGGGTAGGGGGTTGGGTGATCCTGGTGGTGGATATTGCATGGAGCACTAGGTGAGGTGCATAAACAATGAATCTTGGAACACTGAAAAAAAAATAAAATAAAATTACCAAAAAAAAAAAAATACTCCAAAAGAGAGAAAAAGAAAGAAGGAAAATCAATAAGAGAAAATACATTTACAATACTATAGTGTAAAAAATCTGAGTATAGGGGCACCTGGATGGCTCAGTGGGTTAAAGCCTCTGCCTTCGGCTCAGGTCATGATTCCAGAGTCCTGGGATAGAGCCCCACATCGGGCTCTCTGCTTAGCAGGGAGTCTGCTTCCTCCTCTCTCTCTGCCTGCCTCTCTGCCTCCTTGTGATCTCTGTCTGTCAAATAAATAAATAAAATCTTTAAAAAAAA